>BHDV01021870.1:139827-165156 GCA_005406045.1 Adoxophyes honmai | reverse complement strand
ATAAATCATAAACTGTACACTTAGAGCCTAAAATGTGTAACTGCCGATGAAACGGCACTGCCGATGAAGGGGACATTTACCTTATCTCGTGATACTACAAAACGAACATTCTAATCGACCATTGTACACATTTGACGTGCCCCACGGTTTTATTTTAGTCTAATCGATGCATAGAAAACCGTTGAACTAGGTAAAGAAGTTTTTTTTTTTTAGTTTTTAGTTGTTTATTTATTTTGTATAGTGCACTGTATTTTCCTTGGCAAGACCTTTCATTTAATACTGATATTGATGGGGTTGATAAGGAATAGGTCATCCGCCATTTTGTAGCGGCGGCCATTTTGAATTTACAATAATAATGAATAATATATACATTATTGTATTTTCACCAAAACTAAAAGCGTAAGTATACCAAATTTCAAATCAAAGTTGACGGCAGCTAAGGGGTGAAATTTCAATTTCTAATTTTGACCCAACAAAGAAGGAATGAACGAATACAGAATAAAGAAGAAAAATTATAAAACCGTTTAAAAACAGCTCTCGGTAAGGGGGCGTTCAAGTATTGGGGGTAGGGCGAGGTAGGTACCTATAATTAGTAGAGACTTTTAGGTACTTACTTTAAAAAAAAGTAAACAAACGGGAGCTGTCAAAAGTCAACACGACAAAGTCAAAAATCACGTAAGGTATGTGTTGCTACATTAAATACGACACTTTCTATTTAATGTACCATCGAACCAATTGATTCCTGACCCACAATAGAACCTAATCACATTGAACGTCATAGTGACATTGCATTGCTTGACAAAGGAAGGTGGGTCAGGAATCAGTTGGTTCGATAGTACTTAGCAACACATACCTAAGGCTAAGCGCGCACTATGACTTTTTGTCGTGCGACACGATTTTAAAATAGCGCTGTCCATACTGATTTTTTCATCATAGTGCGCGCGATGACATATAATAAACCCTTACGTTGCATTTCTGCGACAAATTTGTCGCGCGACAAAAAGTCGTAGTGCGCGCTTAGCCTAACGCCTTGTAATGCGACTAAAATAAAAAGTGTCGTATTTAATGTAGCAACACATACTTTACGTGATTATTGACTTTGTCGGGTTTGTTTACCTTTTTTAACCGACTTCAAAAAAAGGAGGAGGTTCTCAATTCGTCGGGATATTTTTTTATTATTATTTTTTTTTTTATCATCATTATTTTTTTTTATGTGTGTTCGCTGATTACTCGAAGACGCCTGGACCGATTTGGAATTTTTTTTTTGTTTGAAAGGGTATAGTTTCCAGGTAGTCCCATTGCCAGCATATCTTGATCTGGTGATGGAATATGAGGGAAATCGAGGGCAACCCTCAAATTTTATTGGCACAGGTAATGTTTATAGTACATTTTTCAAAGCTACACCAGTATTCACGTCTGGCAGTAAAAAAAAATGACTGAGCTGATGATGGAAGGTCAACTCCTTAATGCTTAGGGGTTAAAGGATAATTCTTTCAATACTGAATGCACCTGCAGACTGGAAATTATAATTTCAGTAATTAGTCAGGCCTGCTGGTGATGGAAGGTCACCCTCAGTATTAGACAAATGCTTTCAGTATAGCCCAAATTTGAAGTCGGTTTTTTTGTTGTTTAAAATTATTTAAGTACCTAAAAGTCTCTACTATAGGTAGGTAGGTAATAAAGAGACACACAGTATACATATACAACAATTATATTTTTTCGTTTCAGTTTTCTGTGTTCCTGAATATCGTGGTCTACTCGGTGATTATGTCAATACTGGCCTGTATCCTGATCGAAGAACCTTTCATTACCCTGCAAAGGATAATTTTTGAAGGTAGTCTCGTTATTGGCATCTATGCTCTACCTACAGATGACTTAAATATCTCATACTAATATAATAAAGCTGAAGAGTTTGTTTGTTTGTTCGTTTGAACGCGCTAATCTCAGGAACTACTGGTCCGAATTGAAAAATTCTTTTTGTGTTGGATAGACCATTTATCGAGGAAGGCTTTAGGCTATATAACATCACGCTGCGACTAATAGGAGCGAAGAAACATTGAGAAATGCGGGAAAAACGGGGAAAATTAGTCACTATTCCACGCGGACGGAGTCGCGGGCACAGCTAGTATCTCATATAAAAGGTACACAGCTGCAAACGTATGTGGAAAAGACTCTAATAAACAGATCTGTGGAAAAGACTCATAGAGAGATCTCTATCCAGCCGGCTTAGCACAGCAAGGCGCGAGTAGAGATACGCGCGAGATAGTCTATATCTGTCACTGTCTAATTAGATACGTCAGAAAATGACAGGTGGACTATCCCGCGACGCAACTATACTAGAGACCTTTAGGTACTTAAAAGATGGTAAACAATCTTGACGTGTCTTTTTATTTAAACATAGGTACACTTTATAAATCAAAATCTAAACATTTTACAATTAAGGTATGAAAAAATCATTTACTTTCATAATTGAATTGTATATTGTAACGATTTTCATTTTTAGACTGTGTATTTCAATAAATAGACATGTCAAGATTGTTTACCATCTTTTAAGTACCTAAAGGTCTCTAGTATAGAGCATGTTGCCGTGCTAAGGCTTGAAACAGTGCTCGACCGACGGTCAGCGCTGACTTTCGGTCGGCGTAGCTATATCTATGCAAGCCTTGAACGCGCACACAGCTACGCTGACGGTACGCGCGTGATTTGGTCCGGCTCGTCGGTCGCGACCGAAGAGCTATGTGTTCCTACGGAGGCGTTCAGTGCTTCGCTGACGGAGCGACCGACCTGACGGACGTACGTACATTCAAATGCAAATAGTATGTAGCGATTGGAACATCGCGCAGGTGCGAGACATCGCCTTTAGAAGAAGAAGAAATGAATATCGACACAGATCGCCTCATTTCTGAAGTGCGTCTTCCTCCGGCACTATGGGATTTATCAAATGAATTTTATAAAGACCGCGATGCAAAAAAAGTGCTTGACGAGAAGTTTGTAAAGAATTAATTCCGGATTTCGACGACAGGTCTGAGAATGAGATTTCGCAAAAAATAGCGTGCATATATTAGAGCATTTACAGCAAAAGGATTTTTCTTTGCAACTGTACACGCGCAGTTCGCTGTCAGCGTATCACTGAATGCATTTTCTCGACCGATGGTCAGCGCTGACGGTCAGGACCGAAGGTCAACGCTGACCATGGGTCGAGCTCTGTTTCAAGCCTAAGCTTACAGACAGATGTTATAAGCTCGAGGACCGAAGTCCACATAGGGAAAGCTGGAAGCTATTTATGCAACAGATCTTAGAAACTTCTTTAGCGCGACGTAGAACACTTTGACAGTTGATGACATTTGTGCAAGAAGTTTATACTGCTTGACGATAGGTGGCGTCAGGGTCGCTACAGATCCCTCTACAGGCTGATATCAGGCCTCGGGTAAAGAGAAAGTTGGAATTGTAGTGAAAAAATAACGGAATTACTCACGTTGTTTATACCGAGATTAGCTCGACATGTTTCGGATCAATCCGTGATCCATCATCTGGAGCTACGCGCCACGGGAGCGGACAGACGCGCACTGCGTGCAGCCGCTCTTTCCGCGCGACTACTAGGCACAGCTGACAGCAGTTCACAACTACCCACATTTTCGCTAACACACTCACTATTATTGTCAAAAGACGGGTAGCACACAACACTAACAACATTAGTCTCTAAAGGCTCGTTCACACCGACCACAGACGTAGTACGAGTATTAAGAACAGTTTTCCAGTTCGGGGGAACCGACCATCCACTATCCCGCTTGAAATTCGGATGCCGACTGATTTCAATGGCCTCACGCACTCAGGCACGCAACGTGAGTAATTCCGTTATTTTTCACTATGAGTGAGTCTCACGGTAGTTTTATGTTTCAAGTTGGACTTGTTTAATATGCGGCCGATTTACGAAACTTCGTTACCGCGACGGAGAACAGTTTTTGACAGTTGTAGGGTCAGTGGCACTGGATTTTCGAGTTCACGTGCTCTGCCTACCCCTCTTGGGAATGCGGGCGTGAGTATATGTATGTATGTATGTATGTAGGGTCAGCTCACACCGAGACGAGACGCGACGAGACGCGGCGCGACGATGCATAAAGCGGCCAGTGGTTTCGCGCTGCGCAGCGCGGCGCTGCGCTACGTCTCGAGGCGAAGCGCGACGTACTTGAACGCTTATAATGAAATGTGAACCTTATCGTGTAGCGAATAAAGTATAATTTTGAGTTGGCAGCGCTACGCGCGCAGCAGCGCTCCCGCACACCGCGCGGGGGGCGGCGAGACGTAGCGCAGCGCTACGCCGCGCTACGTATTTTGTATACTGACAATGAAATAATTATGATTATGAACCTTATCGTGTAACAAATAAAGTATATATTTTGAGGTGTTTTATTAAAGATTTTCGTGCAGCGCTGCGTCGCGTCTCGTCTCGGTGTGAATTGACCCGTAGACGATGTTTGTTGAAGTCTTAAATACTACTCGATACACACCATTAACACTCCATTTCATGTATTGTATTGTATTGCTAAAATGACAAATTTCCGTAGAGAGTAGCTAACATACTTCAGTGACTATTTTAATTTCCAGGTATTTCAAGACGAAAGGAAAATAACAATGAAGATAAAAATAAACCCGAGGCTGATGCAGTGAAAAATAAACTTACAATAAACACCATTTTATAACAAAAAAATTGTTTTAATGTTGACAAACGTTGGTTATACACACAGGAAGGTCCACCCCCGAACAAACATCACGTTCAGGCATAACAAATTCGCTGTCTCTTTTTACCTTTACCTGGTAGCACGCGTAATTGAAACTTATTGAGTGACCCGAGCGTTCATATTCCGTTGGACGCCGTGCACTCAAAACAGGATTTACAAATACATACATACATCATACATACATACATATTCTCACGCCTGTACCTATTCCCATGAGGGGTAGGCAGAGCACATGAATTCAAAAAAATCCAGAGCCACGTTTAGCAAATTCAGGGTAATCAGATGGTTAAACGTGATATTGCAGTGACAGGTTGCTAGCCTATCGCCCACAATATACTAATACTAACCCTTTCCCAGAGTCGACTCTTACGACACCCACGGAAAGAAAGAGGGAGGTGCTATTCTAACCCGGCATCACACGGGGTCTTACAAATCCTATTACTTAATAGTGTTCCTAACTATTTACATTTCGGCGCGTTACAGCGACCGTGGTCACGAGTAGGCAGCGCTAAGCGATAAATATCAGTGAGAAATCACGAAACCTAAACATTGTAACAGAAATAACATTGTAACTACTGTGTTATTGATATAATAGTGCCTTAAGGGTCAATTCACACCGAGACGAGACGCGACGAGACGCGGCGCGACTGTGCATTTGGTTTCGTGCTGCGCAGCGCGGCGCCGCGCTACGTCTCGAGGCGTAGCGCTGCGCGGCGCGGCGTCTCAAGGCGTAGCGCGGTGTTGCGCTACGCCGCCACCCGCGCGGTGTGCGGGAGCGGTGCTGCGCACGTAGCGCTGCCAACTCAAAATATACTTTATTTGATACGCGATAAGGTTCACATTTCATTGTGAGAATTCAGCTCCGTCGGGCTACGCCTCGAGACGTAGCGCGGTGCCGCGCTGCGCAGCGCGAAACCACATGCATCGTCGCGCCGCGTCTCGTCGCGTCTCGTCTCGGTGTGAATTGACCCTAAGACGAAAGTCTTTAATCAATGTGTGTTAGTCTCGCACAATCGGCTTCACCTCAAGGCTCAAAATCGTTCAGCAAGCAATGGAGAGGGCAATTTTCGGGATGTATAGATCTACGTGATCGAACCAGAAATGAGGAGATCCATAGACGATTGCTGTCTTTTGTTCTCTAGCTCTTAGTAAACGTCGTAGCATCGCAATGTCGTACGATTGCATGTACCATCGCGAACAGGGATTGTTTAGCCACTTTCCTATGTTTGTAACTTGGAAGTGTAATACTAATCCAATAGATAACATCTGTCAGTCACATCGGTCATTGATTACACGTCTAAATTGCGAACAGTGGCAAGTGGCTCAGTAATCCCAGTTCGTGACTGTACATTCGCGCCGACTAACGGGACTAGTGCGTACGGGGCGTACAGTATAGGTAAAACACACGGTGCAATGACCTGAAAAGCGATGAAATATTTAGCTCCGACGAGGGCGAAAATAAAAAAAATCGGGAAATATTTTTCAACTTACGGTCATCCTCAATAACTAAAAAAAGGTGATTAAGAAAATAAGGGGGTTTTACTAAGGGGGCCGCATCGTGAAAAAGTTTGAAAAACACTGGTCTAAGACTTCGCTTGATAATAGTTTTCACGATTTTCTAAAAATCGTTCATAATTAAAATACAATGTTACAAATTCAGATAAGCGCCGGGCACTCCCTATAACTGACGTACTGGTCTCTGCGCGCTTGGCATGGTAGTTATATCGCGTGTACCGTAAACGCCAAAATACGCGATACTTATAGCACGTCCACTGTTGTTTACACTAAGGGTAAGTAAAATGGAAAGAAGATACAAGAAGTTATAATAAAAATACAGCTGTGACGGGGTGACAAAATGTACGTGTCCGCGTGCGTGTAAGTACTTGATAAATGATAAATTTATTTGCCCTGTTCTACCTATACAACAAAATATCTTATAATACAAAAAACAACTCTAGATGTCTCGCCGTTAGCCGTCAAACGTTTTACTGTTGATAAATCATATGAATGAGAGCAAGACACGGCCTGTGATCAAGAACATCGTGTTTTAAACGTAATGTTTTTATTAGGAAGGAAATGAATTTGCGCTGTCGCTTTTAATTGATTCCGTGCATTGTTACTAGTGAAATCCATCACTATGATCATTATTATTAATTAAAAAATCGCTACAGCACCGCTTCGCATCGCTATCGCACAGGAGCAAGATACAAAACGACACGGGTTAGAGATACGTTCTCCGTGCCGGTAACCCAAATGGGTAGCATAGTCGGCGCGTTGCGTCTGCTGCTGCTGGCGTGCGCGGCGCGCGCGGGCGCCGGCGAGCTGTTCGACCGCGAGCTGCTGCGCGCGGCGCGGGCGCCGGCGCTGTGCGCGCGCCAGCTGGCCACAGCGCGGCCCGCCGACTGTAAGTGAGGAGTCACTTTGTATCCTAAACATGTTTTAATAGGTTTAAAGTTGTCCAGAAATCTTCTTCTTGCAGTCTTCGACGCGAGCTTCCGCGCGCCTGAGGGTCTACTCGGAGGCAACTTGGCCAGTCTGGGCAACTACCGCCAGTGCCTGGCCATCGACCAGCTCTTCCCCGGCGGCAACGCCCAAGGCAAATACTGCTTGCTCCGCGGCCCGCTGGCGCCCACCGTCAGGATACCCTCCCTGGCCGGCGCCTCGGCGGCGGGGAATGTGACCTGGACGGAAGTGACGCTGCCTGAAGGTCTGGAGCAGCAGTTCGCCGGCCGGGCCCTGTCCCTGGGCGTGTGCGTGCCCAAGGCGTGCGCCGTGGAGGCGGTGCTGGCGCCCTACGCGGAGCACCCTGGCGTCCGCTTCAACTACACCGAGCAGTTCTGCCGGCTGCCGGGCAACAAGCCTTTTGTCGCAGGTGATTATGTTGCCATGTAAGTAGCTAAAAGCTTCATATCGAATTTATAGAAGTAGATACTCAAATGAATCCTATCTAAGAAACATTATTCTTTACACTTTCAGAGCTGTGTTCTCGTTGCTCGGAATTTTGACGCTGATTAGCACATCTTATGAACTGCGACATATTTTTATTTTGAAAAGAGGTAATATGAACTTGTTTCTTTAATAGTTCCGTAAGTATCGGCTACCACAACACGTTAAAGAACAACACCCCTGTGGTTATCGGCAGACCCCGCGCGGGCCAGCGCGCTGCTCCGCGCGTGCTCGCTGTACCGCAACACGCGCCGGCTGCTGAGCTTTGACCAGCCGCGCGCCCTGGACTGTCTCGACGGCATCCGCTCCCTCTCCACATTGATGATAATCGCCTATCACTCTTACGTCATTAATTTCAGCCCTTTAAGATACGTCATCAATAGCTTCGAAAGGGACAAGGTTAGTGCTTTATTTATTTAGTATTATACACTAAATAAAATTTAATGCACAAATGTTCAGCACAGCAATGCACTAACAAGTCAAATTGTAGAATTTAAGATGTGAGTTGTCCATATTGTTCATTTCTTTCAAACCATAATACTTTCCGTATTTCAGATTTTTATGCAGGACACTTTTTGTCTTCTAGATCGACCAGATTCTGTTCAGAGGCGACTAAGCAAAGATTACACAAAACAAGGTTACGCAAAAGGTTAAGACAGGCTAGCAACCTCATACTACACCTCTTGAAACCTAAAAACTATGCCAGTAGTGACTCAAAAAAAAAACTAACTAACTAATTAACTCAGGGACCCAAACAGGGTCTTGGCTTCCGAAACGAGAGTACGCCATCTGTCCCGATCATGCGGAACCTCTTGCTAGTCGCCGACTTGAAGAAGTCGCAGATCTGCCTGGACGCTGTCCCCCCAGCGGTACCTGGGTCGCCCGATCGGGCGGCGACCAGTTGGTCGTCCCACGTACGCTCTCTTGACAGCACGATCCTCTCCCATTCGGAGTAGGTGGCCGAACCAGCGAAGTCTGTGTGATTTTGTTACGCCGATGATGTTGGGCTCATCCAGTGACTCAAAAGCGACATGGGAATACAGGCGTGACGTAAGTAAGTATGTAAATTTCCTGATTTTGTGAAACGTTGTTCTGCAGTGGGAAATGGATATTCAAGCCCTCTGGATCACGTCAGCCGACATCGCAGTGGATTCTTTCTTGACTATGAGCGGCCTACTGCTCGTCTACACCAGTTGCAACAAATTAGCGAAAAGTACGTACCTTCCTAGTCTTTAGGGTTCTAAGACAAAACCGCAATGCGATGATACGCTGCATCGCAGGAACTATGCGATTGCTGCGATCTGAAATTTTTTAAAGCATCGCGATTTTGTGAGAGCTAAGGCTATAATTTTGCCGCAGATGCGCGAGTATGGGTAACCGCAGGGATGTTTGAAATGAATCCATAGAATCACTTCATTGCAATTACGACATTAGAATTATTTTCCCAATTATGTTAGAATAGCATCTCCCCCTTTCTTCCCGTGGGTGTCGTAAGAGTCGACTCTGGGAAGGGTTAGTTAGTGTATTGTGGGCGATAGGCTAGCAACCAGTCACTGCAATATTACGGTTAACCATCTGTTTACCCCGAAATTGCTAAACATGGCACTGGATTTTGAATTCATGTGCTCTGCCTACCCCTCTTGGGAATACAGGCGTGAGAATATGTATGTATGTATGTTGGTCCATTTTAAACGTATCCTTGGCTACGCATTCTCGCAAATAGCTGATGGAAACACCGACTGACTCTTTATCTAAAGACCACTTATGAAGTAGGTATGGCTCGATAGTAAGCATTTATTGTGTTATGTCAGGCTGGTCACTGCAACTCGACATTTTCACAGGCGCCTATTTAGCGCAAAGGTTAAGTCAAAATGTCAGTGCGTATAAGTACGTTCCGTATTTATACGGAGCTCCTCATACCTCACTTTTGAACGATTTTAGGTTGGCACGTACGTATCTGGTGGGTGTCTTATGCATGTGACTGTGTGATGCTTTCAGCGTCGCTGCTGCGGAGCGTGCCGCTGCTGTTACTGAACCGTTATCTGCGGCTGTTCCCGCTGCTGGCGACTGCTGTGCTGCAGGCTTTTCTGCTGCACCAGGCTGCCGATGGACCTGACTGGCAGGTCATGGCTATATTCGTCAGCCGCTGCCGCCGCTACTGGTGGAGTGCGCTGCTACACATCCAGAACTTCGTCAACGTTAATGAGATAGTAAGAGGTTTTTGGAAAACAACTTACATTGGACGGCTTTAGTAGGGCTAGTACAATCCTTTTTTAGTTTCACATTTACTAAGTATGCCTAGTTTATCGAGAATTGACGTCACGCACACAAAAATGGCGTGATTTGGACATTCGTTTGTTCAGTTCATTCCTCCTCCTTTTATAAAATCAGTTCTTCTCATAGTTGTGTGTGTGGGTCATTGTCATAACCCTAAAAAAACATGTCCATTTGTAATATATAAGACATTTTTAATAATTGCGTTCAATTTACATCATAACTATAAAGTACAGGAAACGTACTAGACTATACTATATCATATTTTCTATAAATGTAATTATTTGTTTTGTTTATCACCACAAATGTAACTGAAAGTCCACTTCGGTGGACTGTCCGGGTTCCATCTGTTAATAGAATGTGGCTTTAAAAAAATACATCTCTTTTATTATTGTACAAAAATGCCATTTTTTCCTAATCTATGTATGATTTCCATTTAACATTATTAGGATTAAAAAAAATTGATGGAAACAAAACACATTTTTTGCATCATTGAATCTTGTCACAACATTTTTTGTTTTTTTGGTGGACATTACTTTAAATTCTATAAAAATTAGGGAAATATCAAATGAATAGACCGGGACATATAATTTAACTCATTCACTATCGTACTATCCCTGTTAGCAGCCATTTTGCCTTGACTTGTGCGCAGCAGACGATATTGTTGTGTTAACAAGAATATTTGGTGGTGTCAATGTTGAATTGTCTTTCCTGTTACTGCTGTATTTTGTAAGTACATCGCTATAAATCCACCAAACGTTTTTAATATAGTAAGTATAATTAGTTAAGCATTCAAACATTGTAAATATGCCTTGCCTTTTGAATAATCCTTTAAATGGCTGGTGTTGTGAATGATATTGCGGAAAAAGTCCATTCGGTGGACGTCTTTTTGGTGGACTTTTTGTACACCCAAACGATAAATGATTATATTTTGATTGATTTCTTGTAATTTGGTTTAATTTTTTATTATAACTTTAAAAACTAGCTTCTGATTCCTTTTTTATTTTATCCGTAAATGACTAGTGACTGAATAGTGAATGTTTAAACGTAAATTCTGTAAAGGTAAAAAAACTGTAGAAGATTTAACAAAAACATACAAAATAAACTTTGGAGGAAAAATGGAATGATGCACGACGATGCAGAAAAAAAAACAATATACAAAAAGAAACTTAAAAGTACATCACACGCAAAATACCGCCTTCGATTCCAGTTATTTTAGTACCATGATATGGGTGAACGTATTGCAGTGAAAAACAGAATAATGTTGAAAGCAAAGAAACTTACTTACTTAGAAAGAAGTTGATGACTTCAAAATGCAGCAACCATTAAAAATTAGTGAGTGCAGTCTGTTTGTTGATTGAAAAAAATGTTCATAAAAGTATACAATTTTTGGACGTATATATTATATGAAAGTTTGGATACGTCAACGTTAAAACAAGGAAGAGCCACCAAACCCCCACTTTCATACATGCTTCTTGAAGACTTGAAGGCTTCCTAGTCTTCGGAGGACGAAGGCTTATTTGGTCCACCGAAAAGAATTGTCATTTCGGTAGACACGCACAAAATATTTTTTATATACTTTTTGAATGTATTTACGTATCTGATTGTTAATGATTATGAGAATATATCATGAACGTTATTTTTGTGTAAGATGTTTAGCGCTTTTTGTTTTGTTTATTTATTATTAATTAACATAATTAGTCCACTTGGTGGACATATTAGTCTTTCCGGTGGAACCGAAAAATCGTTATTTCGTTTTAAATCGTTTTTTTCGAATAATTGATCTCTGAATGATACTCAGTTCTGTTGCAAGTTAGAGGAAGAGTCGTAATATAACCTTTGATTTTTATAAATCACGTGTTTCATTTTTTGGCGAAAAAAATTGCCAGGCTTGACAATGACCCGTGTAATCATTCACTTCAACTCTCGGTAAATGATGTATCACGTTAATCGAATGGCGTTCAAAAGTAAACTCACTTTCATCATACAAAAATCGTGACTTTTACGATTGGCAATTTTACACCTATACTCGTACCTACTTGTTATCGACGAATACGCCACCACCATACATATAATCACGCCTGTGTTCCCAAACGGGGTATGCAGAGCATACGAAACCATAAACCGAAAGACAGACAAAAACCTGATTAAGTATGACTAAAACACGCTTTGCAGCCACTTCTAGCAAAGTTTTAGACGTGAAAAGATGGAAGAGGTACAATAGTAACAGATTGCTAGCCTGTCGCCTGAAACATACCTAAACCTATTTCCTTAGTCGCCTCTTACGATATCTACAGAAGAAAATGGAGAGGTGTTATTTTATCCTGACACCACACAATTTTATACTTGCTCGTTTTCGACGAATACGCCACGACCTTATGGTCGTGGTAGTTTATACTAGATAATTTTAAACAAAAAAAACCGACTTCAAATTAGCAATATTTAGAAAGTATTCTGTTTACTGAATGTAAAATCTTGACTTCATCAACAAATTACCGAAAACGCCGTACATCTCCATATGTATAAAATTTGAAGAGTTCCCTCAATTTCTCCAAGATTCCATCATCAGATCCTGGTTTCGTGCCAATGGGACCAATTTCGAGTTATACCCTTTCGATTAAAATTTTTTTTTTTTGAAAATCGGTCCACGGGTCTCTTAGTATCGAGTAACATACACACAAAAAAAAAAATGAGGTCGAATTGAGAACCTCCTCCTTTTTTTGAAGTCGGTTAAAAACTGAGCATTATACGTTGTTTCCAGTGTGTGCCCCCCGCGTGGTACCTGTCGATAGACTGGCAGCTGCACGTGCTGGCCCCGCTGGCGCTGTGCGGGGCGCTGCGCGGGCGCCGCGCCGCGTGCGCGCTCGCCGCCGCGCTGCTCGCGTCTCTCGCCGCCGCTCTAGCCATCACTGTGATCTATCCTTCTCCGATATCGCTACAAGCTCGCGGGTAACTATAAGGCTCAATTCACACCAGAAGAGCAGCGCAGCGCGGCGTAGCGCAGCGACCCGCTCCGTGGAGAATGCGCGAGGATTCCTGCGACTGCTCGAGAAGCCGCTGGAATGCGTAGGAAGTCGCTGGAATTTACATAATTATTGACATATTGACATATGTATTGACAGCGGCCGTCGCGACTACTCGAGCATCCTCGGGCATTCCCGTGACAGCTCGCGCAGTCGCACGGCTTTGTTTATGGAATGCGCTGGAATTCCCGCGGATCCGCGGGCATCCGCGCGCATCGTTAGAGTTTCTCATGCGATAATAAGTCTTATTGTAATGAAAATAAAGTTGAAATTCTCATGACACTGAAACTTCGCTCCGCTACGCCGCTCTCTTCTGGTGTGAATTGAGCCTTAGGCTGTTTATGAGTAATTAAGATACAAATTTTGCGGATGCAAGTTTTAAACAAGTCGGTACAGGATCGGCTTCATAGACGCGTACCGTTCTATTGCTGTTATTTTTTTTTAATTTTATTTTTAATAGTTTAGTTTTTTTTAATGCTAATGTGTTTCTATTGTATAATAAATGATACATACATACATACATATAATCACGCCTGTGTTCCCAAATGGGGTAGGCAGAGCAAACGAAACGTGACATAGACACAACCATGATTATGACCATATCACGCTTTGCAGCCACTTCTAGCATTGTTTTAGGTTTGCGAATATGGAAGAGGTAGAATAGTGACAGGTTGCCAGCCTGTCGCCTGAAGCATACCCTTTTTTTTTTTTTCGCCTAAAGCATACCTACCTAAACCTATTTCCCCAGTCGCCTCTTACGACATAAATAAATGATGTGATCCCAAAACTTTTATATTAATAGTTAATAAATAATAAAATAAAAATAAAAATAAAAAAGCCTTTTATTCCATGCTTAAAAAATAAAAACAATTCAAATTGAAAACAAAATTTAAACTTAAATTATTATTATACAGTTTTTATTATGTTTTCGTAAGATCTAAAAACGATTCTTATACAATTATCGAAGAATATAGCGAAGAAATAATAATTTACAAATTAAATTACATTACATTTATTTTTTATTTTTTATTAGATTGAATAAATTAGATTAGAATCGAAATTTTAAGATTATTATATAGATTATTTTAAAATTATTTGTATGGACCCCTCTCAGGTGAAGGCCTCCTCCAAGGCTTTCCATTTGTCTCTGTCCTTTGCTGTTAGTAGCCAGTTTGTTCCTGCGATCTTTTTAATGTCGTCTTCCCATCTTGTGTAGGGTCTCCCCACTCTACGTTTGCCTGTTGGGCCCTTCCATGTCGTTACATTTATGGTCCACCTATCGTCCACAAATAGTCCACATTAATAGTTACCTAGTTTAAATTTTTAATAGTTTAGTTTTTAGGTCAGTTTTATTTTTAGATTTTTTTACATAATAGTTTCAATATGCTAATATTAATGTTTTTTTTTATTGTAGGTATAATAAAATAAACGTTGTAATTCCAAAACTAAATGTTTTACGTCGACGAGTTTAATTTGTTACGTTAGCCAATCCATAGACGTTGTTGTGTTTAAAATAAGACGTGTTCTCAATATTTCCCGATTTGTCAAGCATTTTGTCAATTTTAAACTAAACCAACGAATGGCGCTCTGTTGTCTCTGCCTACCCCGCGGGGAATAAGGCGTGACGGTTATGTATGTATGTATGTATCAACGTTGTCTGCCTATTCCAGTGTGTCGATACGAAACGAAGGCAATTACACGCCATTGTACTACAAGAATGTCGTTGTGAGGTCGCCGCCTTTCTTCCTCGGCATGCTGTTTGGGTACTTCATACACATTAAGAGAGGCCAGAGAGTGACACTACCATGGGTAATTAAATAATTGATTCCTGACCTAAATTTTGCCAACGTAGGTAAGTACAGTCAAGGAAATTGATACCTGTGCCACTTTGAACCTTTTCATAGTGAGTATTTAGTAGTTCATAAAGTATGGTATGTCACAGTGACATTTCTTGTGAAAAGGTACAAAGTGGCACAGTTATAAATTTCCTTGACTGAACATACATTACTAAAAGAAAAACTACAAACCAAATTACAAAAGTACATTGCACTACTTAGCGATTTCAGCATTGCCGTGGAAATTTATTCGCTTGGGCAAATCACCTGGGTGAGGGAAAACGAGACGAAATGGATCTGTTTCACTTGGAGTTGCCAATTTGAGTGCGAACTTTAATGTGAATAAATGGGCGGTGACACTCAAGCAACTCTTCATTAAGTTCAGTCTGTAATTACTTCTTTATGAGTAGATTCATGTGTGGAAGGCCTAAATAATATTCTCGTTAGTAATGCAAATACAGATAAATCACGTTTTACATCAAGTATCAGATGCTATAGCAAATAGTAACTGTCACTCTAGTCTCGTGTTCAAAGTTTATTCCCGTTTGATCCTATGGCGATGGCTAGACGTTCAATAAATATTGTCATCCTCCAATATTTATCTCATATTGTGATATATATTCATCGTCTAGTCTTGCTATATTGATGAAAAGTACACTAAATTCATGAACAGATTGTGATCCATCAGTAAGTATTCTCATATTGAAGGATCACAATATTTATTGAACGTCTTCGCCTAATACGGTTTTCCTTTCCCAGTGGGTCAAAGCCACGTGCCACAGTCTATCCCTAGTGACGTTCACGTACGTCGTCTACATAGTGCACCCGAGCGTGCAGCCGGGCTGGGACCACCAGCTGGTTGACAGCATGCACAACGCTCTGCGACGGCCAGCCTGGTCGCTGGCGCTCTGCTGGCTGATGTTCGCTTGTATCCATGGCTATGGAGGTACTTTTAATATTCTCTCTGTTCATAATTACGAACAGTATAATAATATATTAAAAGTTAAAAGGCAGTAGACACGCCACGCAACAATCTGACAGCTCCTTCTCCGCGCAGGCCCCGTGAACTGGTTCCTGTCGCTGCGGGTGTGGAAGTTCGTGGCGCGCATCTCCTACGCCATGTACCTGTTCCACTTCTCTCTGATGCTGATAGGGACGAGCGCAGCCAGTGCCCCCGTTTATTTCAGTCCAGGAAGACTGGTTGATATATTATTAAATACTTCTTTCTTAGAATAGCACCGTCTCATTTCTTCCCGTGGGTGTCGTAAGAGGCGACTCTGGGAATGGGTTAGTGTATTGTGGGCGATGGGCTAGCAACCTGTCACTGCAATATCACGTTTAACCATCTGGTTACCCTGAAATTGCTAAACGTGGCACTGGATTTTTGAATTCATGTGCCCTGCCTACCCCTCTTGGGAACACAACAGGCGTGAGAATATGTATGTATGTATGTTGCCTACGAAATTCTGCAACATCAAAATTCCAGACAGGTGTTGGTTTGTTGAAGTTTTTTTGACATTACATTCGTAAATTTTGAAAAAGTCGTTGTTTTCCAACTGTTCAGTGTGTGCTTTTTCTGTTCCAGTTTTTTACCTTCGCGTGGAGTGTGGCGTACACAGTGCCAGTGGCGATAGCGGCGTGCGTGCTCATTGAAGAACCAGCGTTCACCCTGCAGAGGATGCTCTTTCGCAGTTAGTTTTACATATTTGTTACATCATCATCGGCATCTAACCTTTAAGAGGATAGGAGTCGCCCCGCTTCAAACCACCTTCTCCATACAAACGTAGTCCCCTGTTTTCTCCGTGAATAATGACATTAGAGCAAAAATTTTTTTTACGTTATACTTGTATCTGTTTTGGCTATGCCCCTATGTTTTGCTTTTATAGATTTTCTAAAAAAAAATAAAAAATAAAATAAATAAAAATAAAAATCGATAAAAGCAAAACGTAGGGGCATAGCCAAAACAGATACAAATATAACGTAAAAAAAATTTTTGCTCTAATGTCATTATTCACGGAGAAAACAGGGGAATACGTTTGTATGGAGAAGCGGTTTGAAGCGGGGCGACTCCTATCCTCTTAAGGCTACCATACATGACCAGTTATGCCTTCAGTTCTAACTGACCGGATACAAATCCGCACCGTGTATGTGCAATTCGGCCTTAAGGTATACTCGCATCAGGCCGCCGGAACGACTGAACGAATTTCAAAAGATTTGCCTGACCGGATGGACTGATCGGACCGTGTGTAGGCGCAATCCGGTCGATTCGATCGCTTCAGTCAACGCTCGAACGCCACGTTGAGCGCACGTGTCGATCGTGTATTTTTGAGTCAATTAATTAATTTTGACGATATAGAGAATAGTTTCGTGGTCGAAAGAGTTTCTTTTAGAGTTTATAGAACTTTTTAAGGAACAGGAACCACTATGGTTCATAAAATCGAAAGATTATTACAACAAACAAAAACGAAATCAATGTTATGACTTGTTGTTGGACAACAACACAATTATTCTGCTTCATCCATAGCTAAACACGTCCGCTGCCGCACTCACCACACACGTCCTAACAGTTCAAACGTTACAGCAGAACTGAGTGGATTTCGCCATGTATGGCCGCTCGATCCGGTCAGGCCAAACTGAATCAGTTTTGCCTGATCCGAACGGCCTTTCCATGTATGGTAGCCTTAATTAACATAAACATTACAAACGTAGGCAGAAACAACAGTAGGCAGCTCAATCACCTGCAGCGCTATTGTCTAATGCACCAAAAATATACATCGTTTTTAATTTGACAGTTTCAGTGTCCATTCCGATTTGAAATTTTTCAATTTCAAAGCGATTTTTGTTTTCGAATGTCAAATTAAAAACGATGTAGATTTTTGGTGCGTTAGACAATAGCGCTGCTTGTAATTGTGACATACACCACAAACCTGTCGCCGGCGAGACTTGCCATTAGGTTGGTACGACACGGCGCAACGACCTGAAAAGCGATGAAACATTTGCCTCATACATACATACATATTCTCACGCCTGTATTCCCAAGAGGGGTAGGCAGAGCACATGAATTCAAAAATCCAGTGCCACTTTTAGCAATTACAGGGTAACCAGATGGTAAAACGTGATATTCCAGTGACAGGTTGCTAGCCCATCGCCCACAATACACTAACCCTTTTCCAGAGTCGACTCCTACGACACCCACGGGAAGAAATGGGGAGGTGCTATTCTAACCCGGCACAACACGGGAAATTGCCTCCATTGTCATTAAATATTTAGCAGGCGTTTTCAGATGCGTATATCCGACCACTAGTTAAAATATTGACGATCAATTTACGGCCACCTAAGCAAAAGGCGTATGGCGTAAACCATGTTCATGGCAATTAAGTATATCACGTATGCCGATAAGTTGATTTGTTCGATAAACACATGATAGTCTTAGTTTTATTTTTATGTAAGCCGTAGGTTTTTGTTATTAAATCAGATTATAACCGACTGACAAAGCATTTTAATTCTCACCCGAAGACAATAATAGGGAATGTGTGATTTTTTTAAATATGCTTGATTATTTTTCTAATGATAGGAATAACCTTCCTTAATCACGGGACAAAGTAATACATTTTTCCGATGCGCGATGTATTTTATAAAAATAAAAACATTTTAGTCGGCCTCGCTGGGGTGCCATATCGGCTGATAAGACATTTTTTATAAGCCTGTTTAATTAAAAAAAAAACAGCTACTTTTATCTGTGGTACCTACACAATGACGTTTGAAATTTGAAACTGACATTGATGGATATGTTGTTTGTGTTATGTATTGTGTTGTCGAGATTTTATTACTTGATTTTATTACTTGATCAGACATATCAACGATATAGAAAACCCAAGTCGTATTTTGTACCAACGTGTTCCAAGACTGATCTTATGAAACTGCAAAAAGGAGATCATAAAGACAGAAGTCATAGCAAGTTTACAGATACATGTCGGGCATGTAAGAAGAGTGAGGTACTTACTTCCAAATGTTGAAACCCTTTTCAGTAATAAACAATAAACTCATGAAATATCTGGACAAGTTAGTCATTATTGCATTAGGTGTAATAAATAAGCAATATCCACTAGTAAAAGATTTTCAATTATGTGATGGTGTTTTATTTTATCGAGAAACATTCAAAGTAAACATTATTATTATCAATAGTTCATAATATTAGAGTTTAGTTCCCCGTGTGGTGTCATGCTTAGAATAACAACTGTTCTTCATAAACTCCAAATGCAAATATGCGTCCATTCCAGGCAAATTTGATGAGTTTGCTCTCGCAAAAGCAGCCACATCCAGGGTAACTGATTTCAAATTTCAGTGGTCGTCGTATGAGCAATCAAGATCATGTCCGGGTTCATAATCACAGGTCCAGGTGAATAAAACAGTCGCAAAATAGATACAAAGAAACGCAATCACGAAAACACGATTTTCATATGCGTCAATGTCAGTTTCAAATGACAATGTGGGTGTACCACAGACAAAACTAGCTGTTTTTTGACGTCAGAACGCAAGAAGCTTATATACAATCTGGAGATTGCATGTTGAATAAAAAAGTGAAGACCAAAAAATTGACCTTGAATGACGTCACTGTTATTTGCTGTCCCTTTCATTACGGTGACAATACCTTCGGATGTTAGGTGAGAACGTCTTATAATTCGATGAAGCCGCGTGCACGGATAAAAAATGATGACGTAATTTGCCGTTACCTCAATGACAGTTGATGAGTTCGATTTTAGGCGTCCCATTTCCAGCAAACCAATTACGTTGCAGAAAGTTTATCAGAATTTCAACTCTAATTCTCAGCCTTCGATAGCTCAGTTGGTATAGCGGTCGACTCTGGACCCATAGTTCGCTAGTGCAAATCCGGTTCGAAAGAGTTCTTTTTGTATTTTATTTTTTAATGCATGCTATAAAATAATATGTTAATTATATTAAAATATTGAATGAATATACTGTAGTAATTCATTAAAAATAAAATAAAATAAAAATAAAAAAACTTTGAAAAATGGAAGCAATACATATATCAGTATTTTCTTATGACGTACGGTAAGTTGTCGAATCGTATAGGGCATAAGGTAGGCTAGGCCTGGGTTGTGTGAGTTCACGGGTTTGCCGCTAGATGGCGTTGAAATTAATTAAAAATAATTGGTATGCGAGCTAAAATGACATTTTTAAAAGAAAAAGTATAAAAAGCTACCTCTAAATTGCGACGACACGTTTGAATATACCGTAGTAATTGATTAATTTTAATTAAGACGTTGTCACGTTCAAATATCGTCAGTAAACCGACTCTACAGACCCGTCCCGTTTTTTTTAATTAAACAGGCCTATAAAATGTCTTATCAGCCGAAATGGTGCCCCAGCGAGGCTGACTAAAATGTTTTTATTTTTATAAAATACATCGTGCATCGGAAAAATTTAATACTTTGTCCCGTGATTAAGGAAGGTTATTCCTATCATTAGAAAAATAATGAAGCATAGGTATTTAAAAAAATCATCCATTCCCTATTCCTAAACTTCAGTTAAGCATCGGTAAACTGCTCCATCCCCTACACTCCATTTATTTTAGGATTTGAGTCTTAACTACCAAAATGTACCATATTTTTAAATATGTAATCATAATCACAAAGCATTGCCGCAAATAATAATATATTGTTGATTAATTGTTAATACATATATTGTTAATCATTACTACTTTTACCCTTGCCTTCCAGAAAAAAAAGTACTTTTATACCTACGTCTAATTTAAAATCTTAAAATAAACAGATTATACGGTGTGACCGTATGCCACAGATACCTGAAGTCACGCTCCTCATTCAATCAACACAAATAAAGAAATAAATATTCCGTTTTACAGTGTATACTTCAATTTATTCACAGATACAAAAAAATACAAAAAGCAAATTAAGTGCGACATAAAAAAACTAAAATGATGAAAACTAAATCTAAAATTATCCTCAATTCAAACAAACTAAAAATCTTAAGAGCGCCGTTGCTGCTTATTGTGCCCAGAAGCCTGGCAGCGTTGCCCCGCTGGATACGAAGACCAGTCCGCTGTCCAAATTATTTTGAACTCATTAGCATTTATAAGGCGCGCGGATATCTTTTAAAAAAGGAGTTCCCAACCAGGGGGCGCGCCCCCCTTGTGGCGCATAGAGCAATCTCAAGTGGTGCACGAGACGATTGTGTTTTCAATAGAAAAAATATTTCAATGAACAAAAGGAACACTAAATAAAATTTTGTTTAAATAACATACATATACACATTCTCACGCCTGTATCCCATGAAGGGTAAGCAGAGCACATGAATTCAAAAATCCAGTGACACAGTTAGCAAATTCAGGGTAACCAGATGGTCAAACGTGATATTGTGGTGACAGGTTGCTAGCCCATCGCCCCCAATACACCAACCCTTTCTCAGAGTCGACTCTTACGACACCCACGGGAAGAAATGGGGAGGTGCTATTCTAACCCGGCACCACAGATAATGCCAGTTTTATCGTAGAATCTATTATAGATTATAGACATGTGAATATTATTTGTGGTGCCGGGTTAGAATAGCACCTCCCCCTTATCTTCCCGTGGGTGTCGTAAGAGTCGACTCTGGGAAAGGGTTAGTCTATTGTGGGCGATGGGCTAGCAACCTGTCACTGCAATATCACATTTAACTATATGGTTACCCTGAAATTGCTAAACGTGGCACTGGATTTCTGAATTCATGTGCTCTGCCTACCCCTCTTGGGAATACAGGCGTGAGAATATGTATGTGTATGTATGAATATTATTTGTGATCCGGGGTGACTCGACGAAAAAAAGGTTGGGAACCCCTGTCTTTGTCTTACAATTTCAAGCGCGCCGAGACCCCACGAACCAGGTTAAACACTAAGGGCTACATATTTGCGCCGCCGGCCTACCGCCGCATGGGCCTTTTTGCTAGCGGCTGAGACGTGTGAAGCAGCGGGAGTGGTCCATTTATGTGCAAATT
Organism: Adoxophyes honmai; assembly: GCA_005406045.1. Taxonomy (NCBI): domain Eukaryota; kingdom Metazoa; phylum Arthropoda; class Insecta; order Lepidoptera; family Tortricidae; genus Adoxophyes; species Adoxophyes honmai. The sequence continues at coordinate 143,328 of BHDV01021870.1, read as the reverse complement.
TAATTTCTAGATACAAAAGTACCCTCCTGGCTTGGCACCGGGTTGTTATTACAGAAACAGTTGCAAACGCATTGAACAGGCTTGTCAGATACTGGCTGGACTGGTCCGGTCCTGTCCTGCAGTGCCTCAGAGGCTTTGAAATGCTTCTTGCACTCAGCTTCCAGGCCGGGAATGTGCCTGTGGGAGATAAAATTATGCTACAACTATACTGTTCGAACCTCCGCTAGAGTGCGCGGTGCGCGCGGACTAGCGTGAGAGTTGCTGGTGCGTGGCAACAATGCTCACTGCGCGGGATCGGAGCCGCCTCTCGCTAAGGCCGGGGTCGTTTTCACTCGCCGCCCGCGGCCGACAACGGCCTGCCGCCCGCGGCGCCTGAATGGTATTTTTCGGAGGAGCGCCACACGTCGCACTCCCAAGCATTCCCGAACATACCATTCAGACGCGGGCGGCGGGTGAAAAAGACCCCGGCCTAAATGTACGTACTTGCGCAAGAACGCGCGGTGCGCGAGGACATGCGTGAACGCGGTTGGCGCGTGGGCGTTGCAGGCGTGCTCGTTGCGGTGGGCCGTGGAGGCGACTCCGCGTAAGTACGGGACCCGCATTGACCCCACGCCGCTGAAGAAAATCAGCCCCCCGCCGCTGTCTCCGCGGCACACCGCTTTACCTGTAGTAACGACAACAAACACATCAGATTCATGATTAATTTTTTAGGTGCACTTTTAACAATTTAGCCCAGGATTTAGAATACACATTTTTCTGCAGATGTCGTAATGTAATCGGCGACTAAGGCAAATAGGTTGAGGTATGATTTTTGGTGATAGGCTACAAACCTGTCGCTATTATACCTCTGTTAGATAACATTGAAGTTAGTTAACGTAAAACGTAAAAGTGGCTAAGATAGGTGGAATGCTTGCTTCATGCTCTGTTTGGGAGATACAGGCGTGATGTTCCTATCTATGTGTGTAAATTTGTATTTGGTATGTATTTTAACAATTTCAGCCAAAAAGGAACCGATCAGAAAGATAAATATGAAATGAGAGCCAAATGGCGTTGCCAACCCAGACGCCTAAGTTATGACTGCAATTGCATTGCTCGTGTGGCGACCTGCAAGAGGAGCCAGAGGCCTACCAGCGATGCCGCCGGCGCACATCTTGTCGCTTGTAATGTACCGGATGAAACCGGGGCCAACTCTGGCCAGGCACTCCTGGGTGTCCACGGTCGGCAGCTCCACGTAGTTGAGGACTGGGGATGGCTTTCCGTCTTCTTCCGTCAGGCCCCATCCCAAGATCTGGAAGGAGATGAAAATCCTTATCTTTACTTAATATTATAAATCAGAAAGTGAGCTTGTTTGTTTGTTTGTACCCCTTTCACGCCGTAACTACTGTACCAATTGCTTTGATATTTTGCACACGTAAAGATAGAAGTCCAGATTAAATATATAATATATTATTATCCCGGAAAAAATTGATGTTCCCGAGGGAAAACAAAAATATAGTTTGCTTGATAGATCGATATCAATCGATGACCGATCGATAGATGATAGATCGATGGCGCTGTGTATCGTTTGAAACGAGAAGTTTTCTTATAGTTGTGCTTTATACCGCAATATAACCGATTTCCACGCTGGCGAAGCCGCGGGCGGAAAGCTAGTACATATACGATAATTAGAGGCCGAATGACATGCATAATAAAAAGCTTAAATATGCATGTGACTTTGAACGAAAAATTTCTATAAGTTGGTCAAATTGGTGGTGAGTGGGAGATACACGCGAGGGGCGCATAAATAAAAACTTGTAGTAGAAAAGACCTACTGTTCCCAAGTTCCCGTGACGCAGCTGGTCGTCGTCAAACTCGTCTCGGAAGTCGACGCACGCTGGCTTCACGGCGAAGTTTATCTTCATCTCCGTCGCCAGCAGCAGGACGGCGATGTCCTCCTGGAAGCTAGCTGCTTCGCCCTGGTAGCGGGTTGGGACGTAGATCGCCTCCACCTGGAGATTTGAAGGCCAATGTTGCTGAAAAACTTTGTATGGGTTCATTTAAAAACCGAACGAGAATAAAAGGCTTGGAATACCTCACGAGTGAATATTATTTCATGAAAAAAGGAGTCCTTTTATTGGGGCACTAGCGCCAAACAAATGCCACGTCGTCACTGCGTGCGTCATGCCAACTATCCCCTGCCTGCGGGAGCGCACCAAGTAACACAGAATCTGCTGTGCTCTTATTGGCCGGCCCAAGATCGCGCGTAACGCTAGTGCCTTTTTCTCTACGGTTATTGGTTCTGTACAGTTTCTGTGACAGTGACGGTAACGTTAGTAAGTTGAAATGAACTAACCCTTTGCGGGCCTGGGTGGCCAACATTGTTTCTCTATTAGTTCTGTCCTCTACTATGGTCTAACGTAATCCATGATTTCACAAACCGGCCAAGGTGATGATAAGAATACTTACCTCTGACTTTTGGCTGTTGGAGTCCTGTGTATCGTTCCAGAGCCTGTAGCGTTTCCCGGCCGCCACCACGAAGTTTTTCGCCGCCAGCAATTCACTTGGCTCTCTCCAGAAACAGTGCGCCGCTGAAAGACATCACAAGAACCTAGTTATGATCAGGTACTACTTATACCTTACTAGCTTTTACCCGCGGCTCCGCTCGCGTTAAATTCGGGGTAGCACAGAAGAGATAGCACACATACCAATATACAGCTTTCTACATTTAAAACTTCCACTCCTCACTTTACGGAAATGGGGGGTTTTGAAGAGACAAAAAGTATCCTATGTCACTCTCCATGACCTAAAGTATCTCTACCTAAAAAATCACGTCAATACATCGCTCCATTTAGCCGTGAAAGACGGACGAACAAACACACTTTTACATTTATATATTTGCGCGGCATCTGAATAATAGTATGTAGTAAACGGAACGCCGCACGCGGCGGGCGAAAACGACCACTCCCGAGCATTCACGAACATACCATTCAGACGCCGCGGGCGGCGGGTGAAAGCAACCACGGCCTTAGGAGTCGTTCATAAATCACAAAATATCACTTTACTTGTCTTGTAGCATGTGTGAGACTGAATGAGAAGACTATAACACCATTTCTGATATTTATGACGACGAATAAATAGAACGAACGACAAGAATATGAATTATCTAAGAGACTGAGCTGTGCGAGAAAAATCATAGGACGTTATAATTCCTGTTGAATAATATATGATTTTTAATAAATAAAAAGATACATTCAAGCGCAAAGTCCTTATCAGACTTCGTTTTTTAGGGTTCCGTACCCAAAGGGTAAAAACGGGACCCTATTACTGAGACTTCGCTGTCTGTCCGTCTGTCCGTCCGTCCGTCCGTCTGTCTGTCACCAGGCTGTATCTCACGAACCATGAGAGCTAGAGAGTTGAAATTTTCACAAATGATGTATAAAAACTTCTTATAGATAAGTCACTGTATTCCGTACAAGATTACTTACAGTAATCATAAATTTATTAATTTTACATATTTTCATT
>BHDV01021870.1:120660-139121 GCA_005406045.1 Adoxophyes honmai | reverse complement strand
ATACAAAAATTCTGAATTTTTGCAGTTTTTGGTACGGAACCCTTCGTGCGCGAGTCCGACTCGCACTTGGCAGGTTTATTTATAACCAATCCCACAAAAAAAATATTCGTTCATGTTTTTTTCCTCGCTTCTATGAATAGGCAAGCTTAAGTTCAATTTCACATAAATAGTTTGCTATCGAAAGTATGTGGGTATGTTTACTGTACACACTAAACTTATTTACATTAATTTCATATTTTGAAAATAGGAAGGCAGGTGAAGTTGCGAGAAGAAAGCTAATTTAAACCAATAGTAGCCAGGTGCGAACACGCATTTCGAAATTATCAAACGCTATAGACCAGGGGTTACCAAACTTTTTTTCGTCGAGTCTCTCAGGTACACAAATAATATTCTCATGCCTCCCCCCATATTTTTTGATTTTTTTCTTTGTAGATTTTACAATAAAAGTAGCATTGTTACAATAACACTTAATTTTGTGTACTTTATGTACATTGAAATATTTTCACAAACTTCTTGCGCCCCCCTTGAGATTTCTCTACGCCCCACAAGGGGGGCCCCCCTGGTTGGGAACTCCTGCTGTAGACTTTTTGTCTTTGTCATTTGTATGAGATTACGTGACAGAGAGATCGCCTCTGTAAAGTCACCACGCAGCCGGTCAGCTGCGTGTTGCATGCGGCGACGGTGGAAGTATGGCATTGGTCTAACATACATACATATTCTCACGCCTGTATTCCCAAGAGGAGTAGGCAGAGCACATGAATTCAGAAATCCAGTGCCACGTTTAGCAATTTCAGGGTAAACAGCTGGTTAAACGTGATATTGCAGTGATAAGTTGCTAGCCCATCGCCCACAATGCACTAGCCCTTTCCCAGAGTCGACTCTTACGACACCCACGGGAAGAATGGGGGAGGTCCGACACCACACGGTTGGTCTAAAGTTAATGAAAAATACGGTTTGCACGTCTCTAAAATTGAGCTAGTTTTGTTTCCTTACCAGAAATGACGGCTTTCGTTGTGACGAGGGTCCCACCGCAAATCTGGTTGTAGGGCGAGTAATATTTCGCGTACACGCCGACGTGCCAAGTTAATGCCAAAGGCAATCTTATAGTTTCATTGCTGAGTATGTGGCCTTTCTCGTCATACTCAAATTTGAAAATGCTCCCATCAGGATTGAGTTTGGCTACTATTTTCCCCCCTATTGAAGGTGATGGGATATATATATCATGGTCTGGCGTAACAGTATCGTTCTGACCAAATGAATTTGATGTGTTTTCTTGTTTAACGGATCCTGGAAAAAAGGGACTGAGTGTTCGCAAAATAATAGAATAAAATCCAGGGATCGCCTGTGGCGCACAAAAGCTGCTTTGCTTAAGTCACCTTGTAAACATTGTTTGACAGGAGAAGTCTAACTCCTGCAAACATTTATAGTAATAGCAGAACAGTTGACATGTTCGACGCCGGCAGCGTTTTATTGAGTGTTTTTGACACAGACGCTGTATCACTGGCGTCGAACGTGCTAAGAGCGCCCTATTGTTAACTAGTTTCATTGTTCATTTGTATTTTTTTTATTGATTTGCATATAAAATATAAACATACCGTTTTTATTATTGACGCCGTGGTGCCGCTTGGCGCCTATTTGAAGCATCAGGGATAAACCTGAAAGGATGAACCTTGTCAATCAGTGTAAGTTTACAGTTACAGTCGAGTTCATAAATATATGAGCAGACAAATGCCAAATATGTAAACTTTTGCACCTTATTGTCAATGTCATAAGTTGTACAGATATTTTTGAACCCTCAGTTTTGCTCATAATTATAATATTAATGAACTCGACTCTACTTCATTCGTCTTTACACCCAGTCGCAGGCTAATAATATGTTGAGAAAGAATTGTTTTGTCGGAAAGAGTTCCAATATTGTTAGATGAAAGAACATGTGGCCAAAGTCCGGATTCTTTCTAAAAGACAAGCACACTCTACTGGGTTTTGAACAGTCTCAAGAAGTTCTTTAAAAACAACTGTGCAGTGTGGCTTGTAACACAGTTGATAACCAGGTGCTGTTAATCTCATCCAGGCACGCAATAGCTAAGTTATTAGGTGGTTGACCAATGATTTTGTTAACTGACGCTTCCATGCTATGGACAGAAGATAATAAAGCAGAAAGTGCGACCCTTTTGACGTGTACCTGGGTACACTAGCCCTGGGCCTTCATGATGAATCGGGGGGAGACTCAAGTCCAAGTCAGATCATCTAATGTTTATGATGGACGTGAGGTTTGATTTTAATTGTTAATCTATAGGCTAAATCAGATGACTGGTATTTCCAAAGTGGGCTGCATCCCAAAATGTACTCGAATTTGGAAACAAAAAGACAAAATTTTAATATGAAAATGGCAATGTGCGCTTTAATTTTTTACTTACTAAGCCGGTCCGAATTTTTCTGATGAAAATATTGGGATTGAAATAGAATCCTTCGCTTAAATAACTCTATCTCACCTGTAAAATTATCGCCTTAGCGAACATAATTATAATTAAGCACGATTGTCTTCCTGTTAGAAGTTACCAAGCGCAAGCTGGTCCAAGAAGATGCGCGCGCGTCGCGTCGATGTACTAAGTAAAATTCTGCAACTTTGCACGTATTTATTATGTTTTTCAATTGTATGTCTGGAAATCCATGTTATCTGTTTACCTCGTCACTTGGTAAGCTGATTGAGACCACAAGTCACGGGTCGTATGGTTCATAATTACCAAAATAATATTATTTTCAACAATAGAGGCAGATAAAGTTGCAAGTTGTAGGCAATATTGTTACCCATTGTTTTTTGACCTTTTTAATACATACATACATACATACGTAACGTCACGCCTCTTTCCCACAGGGGTAGGCAGAGACTACTTTGCTCCACTCGTTGCGATCCTGACATACCTCTTTTTAAGGTATACATTATTTCGATTTATCTCTTGAGGGTTCAGCATCTGCAATGTTAGCGCAAAAAAATGTGTTCATTTACGACACCACATATTAAGACCTTAGTCGCTTCATATGATTAGTATGATTAGTTATTTCATATTTACTCAAGGATGAAACCGAAACAATAATATTTCTCCATTTCTATCTATATGGAATGGCGAATGGCGCTCTGTTGTCTCTGCCTACCCCGCAGACGGTTATGTATGTTCCATCTATAGCTTTAGGTAGTAAGGTATGCTTTAGGCGACAGGCTAGCAACCTGTCACTATTCTACCTCTTCCCCATTTGTTTGCAATCCTAAAACTATGCTAGAATTGGCTGCGAAGCGTGATATTAGTCGTAATTATTATTTTGTCTATGTCACGTTTCGTGTGCTCTGCCTACTCTATTGAAGAATACACGCGTGATTGTATGTAAGTATGTAATATCATAATTAATATATATAAAACGCCTAATATTTTATACGTTACTTAAGATGGATGTAGTAGGTAGCTTTCCAACGGCGAAAGAATTTTTGAAATTGGCTCAAAAGCTTTTGAGTTTGTTAATAACATACACACATACAAATCTTTCCTCTCTATAATATTAGTGTAGATGACCTCTGAAATGAGTTATCTTAAAAATATGTTTGTAAACAAACCGCGGCCAGTGTCGTGATCTCGTGATAAAGAGTTTTGGGAATTCCTAATTATTAACTGGAATGTCCAAAGAGATAAATAGAAGTTTAAATGACGGTTGGGTCACAAGTGTGGTGTGATCCCGTGTGGTGCCGGGTTAGAACAGCACCTCCCCCTTTCTTCCCGTGGGTGTCGTAAGTGTCGACTCTGGGAACGGGTTAGAGTATTGAGGGCGATGGGCTAGCAACCTGTCACTGCAATATCACGTTTAACCATCTGGTTACCCTGAAATCGCTAAACGTGGCACTGGATTTTTTGAACTCATGTGCTCTGCCTACCCCTCTTGGGAATACAGGCGTGAGGATATGTATTGTAGGTATGTATGTATGGGTCACAAGGTAGCGTGATAAACAGGGAAAGTAGGTAGTTGTATCTATTAAGCCGTGGTCGCCTTCACCCGCCGCCCGCGGCCGACAACGGCCCGCCGCCCGCGGCGTCTGAATAATAGTAGTAAACGGAACGCCGCACGCGGCGGGCGAAAACGACGACTCCCGAGCATTCCCGAACATACCATTCCGACGCCGCGGGCGGCGGGCCGTTGTCTGCCGCGGGCGGCGGGTGAATGCGACCACGGCCTTCGTGTGCGTACAGGCCATCCTCGCCGCGGGTGCCAACCGCTCCGTAACCGAGATTACACATTTCAAAGAGCTTGTAGCTGCTAGCTGTAGCTAGACAGACTACTATAGGTAAAAAACTTAAGTGAGTCACCTGTTGTATGTAGTTGTGTACAGTTTGCAATGAACGACGCAAAAAATCCGAACACAATTACTTTAAATTTTGACGGCCGGATAGCCCAGCGGTTAGAGAACCTGACTGTGAAGCTTAAGGGCCCGGGTTCGATCCCCGGTCGGGGCAGATGTTTGTATGATGAATGCGAATGTTTGCTTTCGAGTCTTGGATGTTTATCTATATATAAGTAAGTTTATCCGTTGTCTAGCACCCATAACACAGGCATTAAATTGCCTACTTTGGGACTAGGTGATTGGTGTAAAAATTGTCCAGTGATATTTATTTATTTAAATTGAGAACTATTTATACCGTATTGTGACACTCATGTCAATCACACGTCGACAGGAATAATCAAACTTGAGATAAGCAAATAATGAGCATGCAAACCATACGACATATTATTTCAAATTTCGAAAGAAGAATGTCTATTTGTACACGTTACTCACACATACAACAGGTAACTTAGCTAAGTTTTTCACCTATACTACTAGTATAGTGCGTATTTCCTGACAATAACTCGTAATATCAATAATTTATTTCTTGCTAATAAAAACAACACACATTATTCCCTGAACAACAATAATTTTGCCAAGTTTATAATTTGCGGCAATGGCACAAGGATGAATTTGGTTTGAAATAACGTTCAGAACAGCATGCCCCGAATACAGATAATGTTTAAGACTAGCTGTGCCCGCGACTCCATCCGCGTGGAATATTGACTTTGGGTAATTTTCCCCGCTTTTTCCACATTTTCCAACTTTTCTTCTCTCCTATTAGTCGCAGCGTGATGTTATATAGCCTAAAGCCTTCCTCAATAAATGGTCTATCCAACACAAAAGTAATTTTTCAATTTGAACCAGTAATTCCTGAGATTAGGGCGTTCAAACTAACAAACTCTTCAGCTTTACAATATTAGTATAGATTAGTCTAAAGTTGGTTAGCTATAAACACGAGTCAATAAATTGGCAACAGGAAGCTCGTTTATCACTTTTATCAGTAGCCGATTTCATTTGGAAACAACTGGACGTGGCGTTCGACATCGGAACAGATTGTCAATTTTAGTGTAGCAACAAAAATCCAACTGGTAAGTATTATCATTATCACAGAGTACCTTTTTTTTTGGGCGGTGGGAAAATACTTTGCCCATACCGCCACGTCAAGGGGACACGACGTGACGGTTAGGCCGGCACATACATTCGGAAGCTTTCCGTTCGGAATTGATTCCGATTCGGGATTCCGTATGACGGCCTTTATGTGGGGCTCTCCTCGCAGGGGAGGCATACCCACTAAAAACCCACCGGTGGTTCCCGCCTGTCAGATATCACAGAATACCCTGCATACCTAGGTAATAAGTAGTAGCTACTATGTACAGAAGTTCTATTCCCAAACATGTTTAAATCCAAAAAATTGCTCTCTCTTTCTACCGTTGCCTGCTTGACGTAGTCATAAACCGACTGTTGATTGTTGAGCCACTAGCCACTGTTCGCAATTTAGGCGTGTAATCAATGACTGATGTGACCGACTAGATGTTAGCTATTGGATTAGTATTACACGACCAAGTTACAAACATAGGTAAATGGCTCAACAATCCCGGTTCGCGATGGTACATTACTTATCTTACTTACTTGAGCATACAGTCAAGGAAATTGATACCTGTGCCATGTTGAACCTTATCATAATGAGTTTCATATTGCTTTGATTGGTAGATAGGCGTCACTGTGGCATTTCTTGTAAAAAGGTACAAAGTGGCACAGTTATCAAATTCCTTGACTGTACCAAAACTGGCATTGTTTCGTCACGTTGCAAAATTAGGGTACTTTAGAACCACAAGCTTCTCTTAATGACGATTGTTCGTATTTTATTTTCAAGCAGTTTTCTACGAGTATTTAGGTTTTATTTATTTATGAGTAACACCTTGCCATTCTTCCGTAGGCGTCGCAAGAGGCAACAGTCTGAACAGGGTAGCAATCTGCCACAATTTTACCTCTTTTATCTCACTTTTTAAAAAAATTGGTTTAAAGTGGCTACAAAAAGTGTAGTTTTGTCTAATACAGACACGTTTTGTGTTATGATGAGTTAGAATTGGAACCAAATGCTCATTTCAATTTACTTATCATTTTGCTGTAATAACTTTACAAGAGTGGTGGAAAAAAATAGGTGGCCTTTGCCCTGCATATACCTTTGCCTTGGGATATACTGGGGCAAACGCAGGGATTAACGACCCATTGAAAATCTGCAGGTATTACCGACTCATTAATGTAATTTGCAATCTCTCCTATTCTACAATTAACCCCTTTCTCCTTTACTTGTATTTTTACAACACGTTGTACCTACTAAGATCGTATTTAAAATCAGACGGAATTAATGTAAACAAAGTTACGTCATTGTCAATCTGGCATTTCAGGGGATCTTATGCCCCCCATTCACGATAGCTCCGGGACATGGTCGAATCCTATAACCTGGTCCAATTTGATCGTTTTACCTAATGATTATAAATGCCAAAAAATATGTTAGATGCAAAACAACAAATAAATATGCCAAATTTAGCGTAATTTGCTAAATTGGCAGCACTGACGAACGAACTGATGGCTTGGAGCCACGATCCGGCATTCACGGTGAGTTTGGCGCGACGCGCCGATAATATCGTGCGCGGACGTGGGTTCGAACTCTGGAGCGACGATTCGCCATTGACGATCAAATTGGACCAGGTTAAAGGATTCGACCACGTCCCGGAGCTATCGTGAATTGGGGGCATAACGGTGATACCAGTGTAATAAATTAATGTTCCCAAAGAAAACCGTTTTCTCTTCTTTAAAAAGTATTCCGGTATTTTAATATCCTTAAAGTGTTAGTAGTCAACAAATTAAACTATTTAGTCATCATTTAAATATATAGCAATATTTTAGAATATGGGTTTCTCTTAAATTTCATAAGTAAAAACATCTCAAATTCTATTAATGTTTTTCGCTGTCGGCCACACCTTTGTTTACCTTAATTCTACGAGATTTTAAATTCTACTATAGAAGTTGCTAACAAGCTTGAAATAGTCATAGTTTTGTCTGTGTCGCATTTCGTAAGCTCTGCCTACTCCATTTAGGCATGATTGTATAATATTTATGTATGTAATAATAAGGTAAACGTCCCTGTGCTCGACACTGACCCAATACTTGGCACTTGCAACCTTATGTCATAGTAAGACAGGTGACAGATGGGTGTCATCTATTGGGCGTACTTTTACCTTGCCACTTTTTGTTGCAGGCATGGCAGGTGGCGTGCTGTGGCTCGCGCTGCTGCTGCTGTGCGCACGTGACGCTGCTAGCGGCGACAACGTTGATTGGCGGGGCTGCGATGCGACCCTACGTCCGGAGAACTTATGGCCGATAAAGACTCTCGCAGGAATAAAAACCCTAAGATTGTACAACTGCAGTGTCACAACTGTAGATCTACAGAACACAGCCAACTACAGAATGGACGGACTATGGATAGATTCTGACGTTGTAGACATTATTGTCCCTTTATTTTTCTGTCATTTGTCCTTAATCGTCATAGATACTCAGATATCGTGGAGAAAATTATCATTAGACTGGTTCCGGTCGTGCCAAAGTTTATATTTTTTAAAGTACAGCCATGTTAATATTTCCGACGCGCCGGATGACTTCATAGCGGCGACGGAGAGATTAATCGTTTTGCAGTTGAATTACGGTTCCTTGAATAGGATGCCACGTTTCTTCAGCAGCAAGGTATTTTCCAGTCTGTAAATTTTCAACGCAGAACACAATGAAATATCCGTTAATGCCCGTAATCTTAAATTTTTGCATCTATCGTTTAATAACATAGAATTTTTGCACGTCAACTTATTTAAACCCTTACGCAACATAGAAAAAATATATTTGAAGAACAACAGACTAAAGTATGTTCCAGAAAAGTTATACCGATACAAAGATTGTTTGAATCACGTTGACCTTTCTCACAATCAGATTGAGAGTGTAGCTTTCAACGCGTTTGCCGCTACTTCCATCAAAACCGTTCTTCTTAATGATAACAGATTGAAAAATTTGCCAGTGAACTTCATTTCTAATCTTCATAGTGTCATGGGTTTAGATAAGTTTTATTTTCATGGTAATCCTTGGGATTGTGCTTGTTTGAATAAAATTATAATCACGATTAAACAATTAGGCGTTGTTTACGGTACAGATAAATTCGACGGAACGCGCCAAGAATGCTTCGTTAATAAACCTGGCTTGGTAGTACAGCCTAATTCGTGTACATAAGAGAAAAAAAAAGATGTTTGAAATTGTTTTAGAGCGATAGCTTCACTAACTCTCTATAGATCTATATCTCTCTATTCGGTATCGATTGTATTACATGTTATGTGTATTTTTATGTACCTACCTACTTATTTGTATAATGAATGTTTAGATTTATTGGAAATATAATTATCATATTATTTATTTTATTTTTAAAGGTCAGCACTGCAAGAAGAGATTCTTTAAGGAATATGTTCGCCTTTGAACTTATGTTTTTTGTGCTTGTTATTTCGTCATGTTTATTTTGTACAATAAAGTGTTTACTTACTTACTTTACAAGAAAAATGTTTTTTTAATGTGATAAACACGTGAAATCAACGTCATAAATGTTAGTGGAGTAGGCCTGCCGGGGAAACCACGTTAAGAAACGTAGCAGTCGAGTTCATTAATAATGAGCAGACAAAATGCCAAATATGTAAACTTTTGCACCTTTATATTGTCAATATCATAAGCCACTATGGTCCCAATACAAACACTAAAATAAACAGTCACGGTCTATTTCACGTCTCGTGTGCTCTGCCTACCCCATTTGGGAACATTGGTGTAATTAAATGAACGGACAGCTGCAGAGAAAAGTAACCTCCTAGTAATGAAACATTGTATGGGCGAGGGGTTACATTTCTCTGCAGCTGACTGTACCTATGTATGAAAATACCTAAATAGTAGTTGAGTAAATCACAATGTAATATCTCGGCTGAAAAGGCTTTGTTTCTTGTAGGCTCGTTGGCTAATTTCTATAACAATGTACCTTTTCCGTCACCTTGTCCACTTACATTGGTATGCTAATTTAAATCTCAGCAGCACCTAAGTACCTCATTAACACAATAGACGGCAATTTTAGGTTCTAATGTCCGTTGCAAATTAAATTTAGTAAAAGAAAAGCAGTACCTAAGCAGGGTAGCGCACTCGTAGTAGAAAAGCGAGCCAAATGAAATAACTAGTACAGAGGTAGTGTGTCCCTTTCTAATAGGGTGACAATCATATTTTACAAGCATACCTAACTCCACGAGGAATGAAATATTTAACACACTACACGGAGAATTAATTACATGAAAGGAGGACGAATGAATTGAACAACTGAATGTCAAAAACTCACTGTGATTAAAGTCAGCATGTTCTCAAGAACAACGATAAGTGACCTTAAGTCTCGGGGAATTAGGTGGCAGTTGAAATGGTATATTGCAGCCACAAATTGAATTATTTGGGCTAGTAACAGCGCAACAGTATTGCAGGTGCTGGATTTTAAATAAAAAGGGCGATGGTTACTTGTATAAATTGGTTGACGGTACTGGTTGTTGAAGTCTGATGGCTCAGCCAGGACCGCAGACTCTTCATCATCAGACTCGCAGAATATTATTAGCAAAAACAATAGCCAAACGAATAAAATGAATCAAATTGCGAAATAAGGTTCTATGAAATGACAAGATACTCAACGAAAAAAACCGAATCTTACTTTGAAATTAAATTAAACAGACATGAACAGATGACTTGACATAGAGAAAGGAGTACCAATATAAATAAAAGTAAACTTGTATGATTTTTTTTAATAACTAATTCATTTAGCAAAGGCCTAATGGATATAGAAATTGATACTACACATTGACTCAAAATCGTAAAAATAAAGTACATTGTAGGTAACTAAGTTTGTTTAGCAGTGTTTTATAAGTATTTCTGCTGTTATTTTTTCCACGAGCGTAGGATCGGCTTTTGTGTAGAGTTCCACAAAAAAGGTACTTTAAGACTCTGTAATATGATTCATTTTAGTTAATTAGTATCTGATAGTTTGTTATTCCGTGTGAATTTACATCCTTGGTGATGCTTCAGAAATGTATCAATCCAATTTGGCAAGACGATTCCGCAAGGAGATCGCTGGGCTCTCGCGTCCGCGAGACAACACCGGCAGCCTCACAGCGGCCACAAGGTACTCGGGACGTTTGAACTGTGTATTCCCCAAATCATAAAACAGTTAATGTAAAATAAATAATAAGTAAGAAAATTTTAAGAGCAGATTCAACTCTTATTAGACAAAAACCAAATATTAAAACAAAAACACAGTTTGGTGTATTCTCCGTGTTCGTATCGAATGGGCAGCATGCTCATCGCAGCGCTGTATTGGCTTCTGCTGGCGTGCGCGGCGCGCGCGGGCGCCGGCGAGCTGTTCGACCGCGAGCTGCTGCGCGCGGCGCGGGCGCCGGCGCTGTGCGCGCGCCAGCTGGCCACAGCGCGGCCCGCCGACTGTAAGTGAGGAGTCACTTGTATCCTAAACATGCTTTTACAAGTTTAAAGTTGTCAAGAAATCTTCTTCTTGCAGTCTTCGACGCGAGCTTCCACGCGCCAAATGGTCTACTCGGAGGCAACTTGGCCAGCCTGGGCAACTACCGCCAGTGCCTGGCCATCGACCAGCCCTTCCCCGGCGGCAACGCCCAGGGCAAATACTGCTTGCTCCGCGCCCCGCTGGCGCCCACCGTCAGGATACCCTCCCTGGCCGGCGCCTCGGCGGCGGGGAACGTGACCTGGACGGAAGTGACGCTGCCTGAAGGTCTGGAGCAGCAGTTCGCCGGCCGGGCCCTGTCCCTGGGCGTGTGCGTGCCCAAGGCGTGCGCCGTGGAGGCGGTGCTGGCGCCCTACGCGGAGCACCCTGGCGTCCGCTTCAACTACACCGAGCAGTTCTGCCGGCTGCCGGGCGACAAGCCTTTTGCAGCAGCTGATTATGTCGCTATGTAAGCTATCTTAACATCAAATTTCTTATCCTTCTGAAACATGCATCAAAATTGCAAAGTAAACATCTGTTTTTCATTTATTTTAGGATTGTTTTCTCAGTTATTGGATTGTTGACTCTCGCCAGCACAACATATGAATTGCGCCACATATTTATGCTGAAAAGAGGTGAGTATCGTTTGCAATATTAAATTAAATGTAAAATTGACGTATTTTCATTATGTGTTGCTACGAAGCATCTCAGAACAGAGTTGAGAGCCATTTCCTCATAGTGCCCGCTGTAGGCTAATGTATCGTCAATATAACACCCCTGTTGCTGTCGGCAGATTCCACGCAGGCCAGTGCGCTGCTGAGCGTATGCTCGCTGTACCGCAACACGCGCCGGCTGCTGACCTTCGACCAGCCGCGGGCCCTGGACTGTCTCGACGGCATCCGCTCCCTTTCTATACTGTGGATTGTGATCTTCCATACCTTCATCTTGGGTTTTTTTGCAGAAGGAAGCAACGTAGCTAACTCATTATACAGAAACCAGGTTTGTTTTTGTAAAACAGGCTTCAGTATCTATAGTTACGCAAAGTCATGTTTAAAGTAAAAGTGGTTCTTTTTTTTCGCAGTGGCTGAAGAATATAGAAGCTGTGTGGTTGGTAAACGGTGAAATAGCAGTAGATTCATTCTTTACTATAAGTGGGTTACTGTTGGTCTACAGCAGCGTCAAGAAATTCACACAAAGTAAGACTTTATTTAATACTTATATTCATAACATTCGAGACTGGCTTTTAAAGCTTAAACGTCTTAATTTTGCTGGGGATATAATTACCAAATCGCACGAGTTCAAAGCTAAGTGTCCACTTGTCGGTATCGCACGAATCGGACGTATCGCACGCAACGGATTGTAGTATTCTTTGTATAGAAACTCATACAAGTGCGTCCACCTGTCCGCATCGCATTTCGCCATACATCTGATTGAATCCGATGCGTGCGATGCGGACCTGTGGACGCTGAGCTCAATACGACGTTTTGCATAACACTTTTGCGTGTAAATATATTGTCTTTATTCTAGAGCTGGCCACTTCATGTAGTCTGGATCTGATGAGTTGTCTTTTGTCAATAGTGACAGCTGATTTCTGTCTGTTTCTTTTTTCGCGCGGGAATTTAAAGCGATTTGTGCGCTCAGACGAGCATAAATGCGCAGTAACGCCTATCATACAACCATAATGAATGGAAAATTACGGTTTGAATGAGTAAACGTTGTTGAATGGTAAATATGAAACTGAGTTCTAAAGTATTCATGTTTACGCGGGACTTCATCACGGTATTTTTTAATTACCTCTCGACGTTTCGGCCGCGTTACAGCGACCGTGGTCAACTCGTGACCATAAATATGTGTGAAAATCACGAAAGTTTAAAACAGTATTTGAGTCCTAAAGTTTATTCATTCACAAAAGTTTAATTTATTTTGCTTTAAATAAAATAAAAATCGAAAAAGGAAAATCATTTAGCTAATGTAAAAAAAATCCTGATGAAAAAAAATAGCACATTGTGTTTCTTGTGGACTATGGACTAAAATTTAATAAAGCCCAATGGACAACTAAGTGTTGTTGAAAACATGCCTAATTACAATTATTTACGGCATCTTACTTGGCAAAGTTTTGGAGTACCTAGTGGGGTTAAGTTCACCCATCACTTTTGCCATGGCGAGTGAAGATGACGAAGACAACTGCGCTTCCAACCAATTTTGTTTCAAGCGGCGTCAAATAAAAATGTTCTTCTCAGAACCATTGACCTGAAACGCGTTCTTTCAAAACGGTGTCACTTTTACTACTTTATAACCTATAAACCTTCTAGCGTCGCTGCTGCGGAGCCTGCCCCGGCTGTACCTGGCGCGCTACCTGCGGCTGTTCCCGCTGCTGGCGGCCGCCGTGCTGCTGCAGGCCTCGCTGGCGCACCACGTGGCTGACGGGCCCGGCTGGTATTCCACGGCTAGCCAGGTCTCCGGCTGCCGCCGCTACTGGTGGAGTGCACTCCTCCACATCCAGAACTTCGTCAATCTTGATTCTTTGGTAATTTAGAACAGGAAAAATAGTAATTTCGATCAGAAGAATTTGACTGTTTTATGACCCGTGTTACTAACTGGCTCATTTTGCTGAGATTGCGCAATGACCCTGTCTGATAGCTCACCGGTGTGGCGCGGGGCAGCAGGCACATGACATGTACCATCGCGAAGGGGGATTGTTGAGCCACTTACCCATGTTTGTAACTTGTTCGTGTAATACTAATCCAATAGATAACATCTGTCAGTCACATCGGTCATTGATTACACGTCTAAATTGCGAACAGTGGCAAGTGGCTCAACAATCCCTGTTCGTGACTGTACCGCGCCGCGCCCCGCAGCGCAACCCTCTGACAGCTCCTTCTCCGCGCAGGCCCCGTGAACTGGTTCCTGTCGCTGCGGCTGTGGAAGTTCGTGGCGCGCATCTCCTACTCCATGATAAAAAAATACTCCAAGATAAATATTGCAGGCTGCAAAATTGCATGGACAGCTTAGAGGCGGCAATCGTTTGGCGTCTAAAGCCGTGTTTTTATAACCATCACTAGATGGCGCTTTAGCTGCGACTAAACCGTTGTGATCATGTTTCACTAGATGGCGCTGTGTCCATATGCTACATAAATGCAAGATTACACACCTTTTTATACAAATTTATGTTTTTATAGATTTTTACGTTATCTTTGGTTCTTTGACTAAGATACTATACTTTTATTTTCCACCATTTCAAGCGCCTTTGTTTACAACACTAACACTACAATTATAGCATTATTTCGTAAGGCTGTCAACGAAGCCCGGTGGCATCGTGAGACGGTAATGGACTAAAGTATTAAAAGAGTAAATGTGCCTCCGGTTCGTATCCCACAACATGTGCAACTTTTTGTATTTTTTTATTTATTTTTTTATAAAATTTATCTATCACTTTTAATTTTAAATAGGAGTCCGTATTTATTTTTGAACAGAGGATTAAATAAAACCAACAATTGATATATGTAAAACATTTTACTTAAACCATACGAGAGCTGATTCTCAATAATTTATCGTTTTAATAGAACAAAAACCATTTGTGTGTAAATTTATTGAGGTTTTACAGCTTAAATATTCGTTTCCAGAATCGGAAAGATGATTGAAGCTTTACCACAATAAAAATACATAATTTTAATAGCGACTACATTTTAAAATTGCATAATAATATCCTGGTTAACATAGCTAGTATAGAATGCACAATATTGATAACTAATTAACTAACATTCTCTTTGAAATTAATGGTCACTTGGCAATAGTTCACATTTTGAATAATAACTTAATAACACATCACGTTCACATTTTAAAATACTTAATAGATTTCGTGTCGTATTATAAAGTAATAACGATTGACTACATCTGATTTTCTTGCTATGCAGAGCACGATGAATGATAGCCATACGGTATTAAACACATTTAGCGTAGCGGTTGGTTGGAATAAAACCATAAGTAATCCTTGTGGTTTTCCGGGTGTGGGGCTATAGGTATGACTGATGCTGCAAAGCATCTAGGAGACTGCGTCTGCCGGCTCTCGATTTTTTATCTTCAAACCCAAGAAACGATCAGATTTCTCTGAAACAAAGCAAAAGACAATTTATAGTTTTATGTTTTAAGTGAGACGGAAAATTTTCAAAGTATCAATTTACTAATTTATCAATTACATAGTAGACATCGTTAGTAGAAAAAAAAATACTTACGGTTAAACTGGCGATTTCTCACAAAATTTTGCATTCACCGTGAATGTAATAATAATGTCCGTCATGAAATTAGATTTATGTTGGCTCGAGAACTTATATTTCCGTCGAATAAACGCAGATAATAAAATCTTATTGTGGGCTAAATATATCTGTGTGGGCTATAATCTATAACTTGTTTGATGATGGAATGGATCTGACATGATGTTTTCTCTTCATCCTACCCTCAAATTACTTATCTTCAATCTACCCCCTTACATTTTTAGTCAGCATGAATTTGCGTTCTTATTGGAATGTCGTTAAGGTCTAATTGACTGAGTTAATAATAGTGATAGTAAATTTCGCTGTATCGTGTATCAACTTCGTGGCCAAATGCATATACGGCACGGTTAATCAGCAAAGATCTTGGGCGATCTGAGTTCGAATCTTGGCTATGGTTATAAAAATATTGTGTTTTTTAAATCGGACATTTGGAGTGTTTTGAAATAAAGATTTCAAGTTCTCAAATATGTTTATTAAAAAAAAAAATGTGGGAATTGTGGCATCTTGTAGTAATTGACGAAAATTTAATAAATTGTGAAGACGAAGAGGAAAGATAAAAAAAATATTTAAATTTTGTTTTTTTTTTGATGTTACAACGCCATCTAGTAGAAAATCATCGAACTAATACGGCTTATTGTTAGTTAGCTGCCTAACGCTGTTGCACGGCGTAAATAGCTGCACACGATCTTCATTTGGATTTGTCCATGCACTTTTGCATCCTAGTGTACCTACCTGTTCCACTATTCTATTCAGACGATTAGAGTCGCCTCCATCGACACGCCGGTTTACTTCTCTATGGATGCCGTGGTGAGTCTTCGTCTTGATCTGGCCGAAACTTTTGGCACGCACGATAAAAATGAAACCCGTTTCCCATTGTCACGTAATAACATGAAACTGCTGGACCGATTTGGCTATTTTTTTTTGTAATTTTCTAAATACTCTGCGCTAATAAAAAACGAACCATTTTATGCTGCGTGATGATGCTAAATACGCGGTTAAGAACCGGAATAGAAAATTCTAATGATATCAGATTTTCGTAACTTTTTTTTACATGAAGCCGGGCTAAAACTTCAAAGGGGTTTTCAGAAGCGTATGCCTGACCACTGGTTAAAACATTTACCTACGGTAAATTTACGTTCATCCTGTACAGGGACTTCATACCTACCTATGTGTTTTTATTCTGTGATTTCAGTTCTCTATGTTTGCGGGCGACCTTTTGTACTCAGTGCCTCTGTCGGTGGCGATGTGCGTGCTTGTGGAAGAGCCATTCTTCACGCTGCAGAATATGCTCCTAAAAGGTGAGACAACATACATAAAGGCTCGCAACTTCATGATGAACGCTGATTAAGTACATTTTCGTATCCTGAAGGTTGATTAGCCGTAGATTAACACTTCGTTTCTTGTGTGGGTGTCGTAAGACGCAACTAAAAAAATAGTTTTAAAAGTATTTTAGGTGGCATTCTGTCACTGTTATACCAGTTAACTTAAAACTTGATATATGAGCATAAAAATATTTAACCCACCCTAAGTGCTGTGTTTTGTTTATAACTATCATATATCCTGAATACATACATACATATTTTCACGCCTGTATTCCCATGAGGGGTAGGCAGAACACATGAATTCCAAAATCCAGTGCCACGTTTAGCAAATTCGGGGTAACCAGATGGACAAACTTGATATTGCAGTGACAGGTTGCTAACCCATTGCCCACAATATAGGAACTAACCCTTTCCCAGAGTCAACTCTTACGACACCCAAAGAAAGAGGGAATACTGTAAACACTATGGCAAAATATATTATTAGAGTTATTACCGAAGTTAAAAAAGGAAATTACCTAGAGCACTTAATTAAAATTTTCATCATTGTTCCAGATGCCCCGAAACCGCAAAAAATTAAAGAAGTCAAAAATGATTCTTTGCCACAGCCTAAAGAAGACGACGGAAAACATGGGAATGTGGATCTTTCTTGTTGACAAACTCAATCGCAATTGCCATTTGTTAACCGAACCGACTCAAATAGTCATCATTTAATAATATCCGAACAATATTTTGCTTACGCTGGAGGACCGAAAGCTTAGGACCTTAGAGTCTGTTATAAAATAGGTTTAATGTTTAATGATATCCTCGATGGTAATGTATGTCACCCCCATCATCTTCGTCCACATCTATACATCGTCCATCACCTTTGTGTACAGCATACGGTCAAACAGGATCACCTATTCTGCGGGCGTCACCTTTTCCTAAAGCGAGCGGCTTAGCCGGACCAATGCAGCCTTGTCCATCACCATTGCCTGCTGCGGGCGAACAAGCTGAACCGCAACTAACGCCACCGCTTTGGTCATCCTGCCAATAGGACTGTTGATATTTTTTAAAATATCGGATTCTAGATATATGGATATTTTTAAAAATATCAATATCGGAGTTTGATAACCAAAAAAAATATCGATATTTCTTGATTTTCAAACAATAACAATAAAAGAAAACAATCCTAAGTCGGCTCAAAAATGATGTATGCTTGGTAGTGTTAACTTTTTAAGTGGCTCGCTAATTTAGCTGTATTTCTGCTCACTTTTTATTTTTTCCCGCATAAATTAAGTTACAAGAAACACTTTTTGTATCCTTAAAATATATCCACACAATAGAAAAAAAAATTTGAAGACATATTGGCAGACTGCCAAGCAACTCAGGGCTCGCCTAACTCCCCACCTGTTGCAGCTCCACCGGGGCTACAGCTAAGGCCCAGTGAGCGTACCACTACACGAGCCCGAAGGCTTCTCGAAGAGATGTCGTAATTGTAACTTGTAGAAATGAACGAATGCAATAAAATAGGTTTAATGTTTAATGAATCCTTGTTGATAATGTATGTCACTGTCTGTAATGTCATATACTTGGTAAAGCAGTAAAAATACGTAAAACATGTAAATATTGTTTTATTTCAGAGCCCATGGCTTGTCGATAAAACTTCATAAATAAACTGTTGTGCTGCATTGTTGAGACAAAAATAAAGAGTATGGTAGCTAAACAGATCTTTTGCTCATTCGTAAATTTTGTAAAAATGTTATCGTTACGATCAAAACACGACTCAATCTCGGGTACGCTACTTGTCTTGTCGATAACGAGAGTTGTGTAAACGTATATTTTACGTGTCTTTGCCTTTCATGATTTCAAGAATTTATGATATCGACGGTTGAAAGGCAAAAATGACCAAGCGACATTTTGGGCGATATTGAGTTATATATATCATTGGAATCAGCGAA
>BHDV01021870.1:105628-117094 GCA_005406045.1 Adoxophyes honmai | reverse complement strand
TTCCGAAAAAAAAAACTTTAAATCGCTCTACTGTAAAGTTGCCAATATGTCGCTTGGTCATTTTTGCCTTTCAACCGTCGATATCAATATAAAGTTATAAACTTTAGACTTCCGAGTTTAGAATAGGTTTTTATTTCGTGCGTTCTGATTTCCGATCTCTTATTCGGAATTCAACCGATATGTCCGCGGCTGTTCCATAATGGAATGCAATATAAAATTATATTAAATTATACCCCGTTATCAGTGTTGCAGATTTATTGAAACTAAGCCATAGGGTTGTCTTGTCGCACAGCATATTTATTTCATTGTCATGTCAGGGCCCGTAATTTTCATGCCGTTGACGTCAAATTGACGTCACGCTCCTTAAAGGTTGATCCCAAATAGTTTGATTGTAAATTATTAATCATTAGTTGTCAATCATTTTAATCGTGTAGATGGGTGGAATAAATAATACCTTGATACGTGAAACGTAAATAAAACTATTTGATTTGTCTAATGTCTATACACATACATTTTATTAAATGGTGTTGTTACAACATTTCAATAGTTACGTGGAAAATAGACTTCCTCTCTAACATGAAGCACGCCATCATTCTTGCATTATTTATTCCCATGCAAAGAAAATGTAAGTCATCTTCGCGTTCATACGTAATGCAATAATCATAAAAATTATTTTGTTTTGTAATCGTATTTTTGATTGTTATGTATGTCACAAAAATAAACAAAAACATGATTAAAATGATGGATGATTAATAATTTACAATCAAACTATTTGGCACCACCCTTTAAGAAGCGTGACGTAATTTTTCTGTCAACGGTATGAAAGTTACGGGCCCTGGTCATGTCATGACATGGAAGGTACATAAAACGTTTTTATTAGAAGAATGTTTTAACAAGTAAAAAATCGAATTTGTATATTTATAGTTGTCTGAATAAATTATTAATATTTTTTCTATGTTACTTGGCGTTCAATTTATAATTTATTTTATTATATAAGTACGACATAAATCAATATTGACAAACCACCAATGATGTAACCACCTATTACTTATGAATTTTATAAAAATGTCCTAATACGAGCTCAAAAGAAGTTTTGTTTTCTTTTAAAACTTAAAATAATATATATAAAGAAAGGTGAATAAAATTTAATGGATATTTAAATTTAGGAACATTATAAGGTGCTAACAAATTAGTCACGGATATTTTAAGAGGTAATACATCAAAACAATTCACTTTTAACTGTAATTAAGGAACCTTTGTATATAATTTTATTGTTTTAATTTACCGAACAAAAAATATTTATTACAATTAATCTTTCATAAATATTTTTTTTTAATAAGATATGGCAACTAGAAGAACAACCGCAGGAGTGGAATGTGGGCGTCATCTGTCCTGTCCACAAAAAAGGCTCGAAGAAGAAGTGCGCCAACTACCGAGGTATTGCTCTTCTCACAACGGCGTACAAAATCTTGTCCAACGTGCTGCTTACCAGACTGGAGCCGCATGCTGAGAGAATCCTTGGGGATTACCAATGTGGTTTTCGCAAAAATCGCAGCACGGTGGACCAGATTTTCCTGCTGAGACAGCTTATGCAAAAAAGGTGGGAGTACGCACAGAGCATACACTCTTTGTTTGTGGATTTCACAAAGGCCTACGACAGCATAGATCGGGATGTCGTATATTCCATTCTTCTGAATTTTAACATTCCCAAAAAATTAGTTGCTGTTATTACTGCGGCAACGAAGAATAGCGTAATGCGGGTAAGAGTGGGGGGAGAGCTCTCTGAAGAATTCCTGATTATGACCGGTCTAAAGCAAGGGGATGCCTTATCACCAGTGCTTTTCAACTTGGCCCTAGAGAACATGTCGTCAGAAAGGTTTTAGCACTGGACGTAGGTGTTGAGTTGAGCGGCAGGCACAAGGTGATAGGGTACGCGGATGACCTTGCTTTATTAGGGGAAAGCCGGAAAGAGGTGGCCGAAGCGGCTGGAGTCTTGGAGCAGGAGGCGTCCAAGATAGGTTTAGGGATCAACCAGACAAAAACAGAATACCTCCACATGAAACGATATAAAAATACACGGGCTCGGCGTGGTAGTCTTCATGTTGGGGGTACTGTTTACAGGGGAGTCGACAAGTTTCGG
The DNA here is from genome assembly GCA_005406045.1 of Adoxophyes honmai. Taxonomy (NCBI): domain Eukaryota; kingdom Metazoa; phylum Arthropoda; class Insecta; order Lepidoptera; family Tortricidae; genus Adoxophyes; species Adoxophyes honmai. The sequence continues at coordinate 114,954 of BHDV01021870.1, read as the reverse complement.
TATCTTGGATGCACCATAACGGATACTAACACTAGAGAAGAGGAGATAAACATTCGCATCCAAAATACCCTGCGATGCAGTGCAGCCCTCCACAAGGTGTTGGTGTCCAGGCTTCTCAGCAGGAGTACAAAGTTAAGGATTTACAAAACTGTCATAAGACCAATCCTAATGTATGGCTGCGAGGCCTGGACACTAACTCAAAAAGAGGAATATCGACTCCTGGTAGCCGAAAGGAAGGTCTTGCGTAAGATCCTGGGGCCTGTCAAGAGAGACGACGGTACGTGGAGGATCCGGAAAAACATAGAGATCCAGGAGCTGGTGGCTGAGCCCAACATCATCGGCGTAACAAAATCACACAGACTTCGCTGGTTCGGCCACCTACTCCGAATGGGAGAGGATCGTGCTGTCAAGAGACCGTACGTGGGACGACCGACTGGCCGCCGCCCGGTCGGGCGACCCAGGTACCGCTGGGGGGACAGTGTCCTGGCAGATCTGCGACTTCTTCAAGTCGACGACTGGCAAGAGGCTGCGTACGATCGGGACAGATGGCGTGCTCTCGTTTCGGAAGCCAAGACCCTCTTTGGGTCCCTGAGCTAGTTAGTAGTAGTAGTACAATTAATCTTTAAAATAATCATCCTATTATGCACTTGTTAAAATGTTTAACACTGTCTGTCATGTCTAGTGTTGCTAGGTACGATTTCTTTAAATCGGTACATAAGGTAAAACAAATTGGGATTTAAGGTTGTAGATTGGGACAAACAAAAAACACATATTTCTACGACTAGATGGCGCCAAGAGTAGCTGCATCGAGATCTCTCTCCAAGCAAATGTTATTCCTGAATTGAAACAAACCTTTAAACTTAAATTCATTACCTTCAACACTAATGATGTAATACGTGCTATTTTGAACTATTTGTCTTATTCGACATAGTGATAAGATGCCAATGAAAAAATTAAATGAAATAGAATGAAATGTTTTTTTTTCTAATGATACTGATTTTTCATTTTAAATGGATTTATTGGGATATTTAGCGTCCAGATTAAGTACAAATCAGGACGCGTCCCCAGACTCCTGAAAATTGGGACGTCCCGCGGAAATCGGGACACCTGGCAACTCTAGTCATGATGTCACGTCAAAAGTTTTTTTCATAAATGTCATTTTGACTCGGCGGGAAAACTGTAGGTTGATTGATTAAAGAGGTTCTAGAATGTCTAAAGAGGTTTCATTTAATTATCTTATTAACAGGGTGTTTTAACGTGACAAATTTGTTTCCTAGTTTTCTCCAAAAAAAACATAAGAAAACTTATGATTTCTCAATACTTAAATGTACTCCTAAAATCGAGTACTATCAGCTGTAAAAATATCCGTGACTAATTTTTTAGCACCTTATATATTTAAAAAAATACGTGCAGTGCTATCCCTAGCTTTTTCAATGGATTTGCAACACTGATAATTGGATATGAATATAATTGAGCGGCAGGGGTCGGCGGCGCAGCGAATCTCCAAACAGCTACTTCTACATTATTAAATTGCTCAACATTATTAATGTAGAGACGTTGAATTCTGTACGAATGCCGTTATTTTTCTCCAAATGTGCTATAACGTGCGCGCTTCTGCTGGCGTGCGCGGCGCGCGCGGGCGCCGGCGAGCTGTTCGACCGCGAGCTGCTGCGCGCGGCGCGGGCGCCGGCGCTGTGCGCGCGCCAGCTGGCCACAGCGCGGCCCGCCGACTGTAAGTGCCTCCTCACGTGTATCCTAAACATGATTTAACAAGTTAAAAGTTGTCAAGAAATCTTCTTCTTGCAGTCTTCGACGCGAGCTTCCGCGCGCCTGAGGGTCTACTCGAAGGCAACTTGGCCAGCCTGGGCAACTACCGCCAGTGCCTGGCTATCGACCAGCGCTTCCCCGGCGGCAACGCCCAAGGCAAATACTGCTTGCTCAGCGCCCCGCTGGCGCCGCCCACCGTCAGGATACCCTCCCTGGCCGGCGCCTCGGCGGCGGGGAACGTGACCTGGACGGAAGTGACGCTGCCTGAAGGTCTGGAGCAGCAGTTCGCCGGCCGGGCCCTGTCCCTGGGCGTGTGCGTGCCCAAGGCGTGCGCCGTGGAGGCGGTGCTGGCGCCCTACGCGGAGCACCCTGGCGTCCGCTTCAACTACACCGAGCAGTTCTGCCGGCTGCCGGGCGACAAGCCTTTTGCAGCAGCTGATTATGTCGCTATGTAAGCTATCTAAACATCAAAATTCTCATCCTTCTGAAACATGCATCAAAACTGCAAAGTAAACATCTATTTTTTTATTTTAGGATTGTTTTCTCAGTTATTGGATTGTTGACTCTCGTCAGCACAACATATGAACTGCACCACATATTTATACTAAAAAGAGGTGAGTATCATTTGCAAAATTTAATTAAATGTGAAATTTATGTGTTTTCTATCACGTGTTGCTCCGAAACATTTTAGATTAGCTAAGAATCGTCAATGTAACACCCCTGTTGCTGTCGGCAGACCCCGCGCGGGCCAGCGCGCTGCTCCGCGCATGCTCGCTGTACCGCAACACGTTAGAGAATAACACCCCTGTTGCTGTCACAGACCCCGCGCGGGCCAGCGCGCTGCTCCGCGCATGCTCGCTGTACCGCAACACGCGCCGGCTGCTGACCTTCGACCAGCCGCGGGCCCTGGACAGTCTCGACGGCATCCGCTCCCTCTCTTTACTGTGGATTGTGATTCACCACACCTTCATCCTGGGATTTTTTGTAAAAGGAAGCAACGTACCTAACTCGTTTTACAGAAACCAGGTCTGTTTTTGTATGTATAGGCTAAAGCCTAAAACTAAAGTTGCAAAATCATATTTAAATAAAAATGATTCCTTTTTTGCAGTGGCTGAAGAATATAGAAGCTGTGTGGTTGGTGAACGGCGAAAACGCAGTAGATTCATTCTTTACTATAAGTGGGTTACTGTTGGTGTACAGCAGCATCAAGAAATTTACACAAAGTAAGACTTTAATAGTACCAGAAGGGTCATTCCTGAGAATATGATTCTGGATATGATTTTCCTGGCGAATTTCATTTACTTAAAAAAATTCTTTTTCAGTTGCAATATGTACAAACACCAGTACAATCAATTCCCAAAAAACTAAGGGTCACACTATAGCGTTCAGCAAATGAAACTACTTAATAGTAGCCTCTTGTTCAAAGTATATTGATATAAAAAACTTACTACTACTAAGGTAAACAAACGTCGGAGCGATCTATCTCAATGTTAGCGCCATCTAGTGGATCTCCGTGAAACTTACAGACTACCCTCATTTTGGTTAACATTTTTATGTAGGGTTTGACATCTTTATCTTCTTGACATGACAGGATTTTGTAAACTATCCCATGAAGTGACAGATTATTCTAAACTACCTTCTTGATTTTGTCATCTAACTACACTAATATTATAAAGAGGAAAGATTTGTTTGTTTGTATTTTTGTATGTTTGTAGTGAATGGGCTCAAAAAGTACTGGGCCGATTTATAAAAAAAAATCACTATTAGAATGCTACATTCTTCCGAATCGACATAGGCTACGTTTCATTTTGAAAAAAATTAGAGATCCTTGGTAATCGTCAATAATGTAACCAAGGGTGTAAAAAAATCAAACTGTTAGCGTGTTCAACCGTCGACCGCACCGATGTGTATTAAAACATGGTTGCTCAGGGAATGACAATTTATTCAATAAACTTAGCCTATTTATACAGAGCCGTAGAAAAATCTCTACAGCGCGATTCAGGATTTATATGGCGTCTTACTAGCGACATCTATTGGATTCTAACAATACTAAACCTGTAAACTATGTACATTGAAATCTCGCCTGAACTATCAGTTCGCCGTTGAACATACCGCCCCCCATGGACAACCTTGCAGGCTTGTCCATAACTAACCTGTGTCCTGAATTTGCTAAAGAAATTACATTTATAACTGACCAAATACTTGACTGAACCAAATAGGCTTTTGACTTCACACTACATTATAACATCAACATCATATTAACAAACCAAACAAACCTCAAATTGAAACGAAACAATCAATTACTTCACTTCAAAAATACACTGTTCTGTTTCATATTTACATCTCATAAAAACATAATTCAATTCTCACTAACTTGCACAAATGCAAATATGAACAGATGCTGCAAACACACGGAACCTTGTTCAGACCAGTGACTGCTGATACTTAATAAAACCAGACTGATACAAGAACTATACCATGATCACTAATTGAAATGTAATGAATGAAATGCGATACACAATAAACACAACCAAACGATAAAACTTCACAAAACTTAAATATTTTACTGTGCACACACTAGTAACACACATTAACTATCTACTTCCACTTCACAAGATACACACGACAACAAAAACTATCTTCAGGAATATACAGATGCAACTCTATATCGCTTAATCTTTGAACCGACTGTGCATCTTCTTCTTGAACAAACGACGATGAAGAAGTTGTTTTATTTTGACTCTATGAAATCGCATCCATCTAGCCCGTAGCTCTTTACTTCTATCCTCGCCTGTGTATCTGTAGTAGTAGACGCAATGATAGAAGGCTCGCACTGGACTTGGTTTATGCTTTCATTTTCATTCGTTTTGACTCGTTGCAAGCTGCATTTTGTGTTTGTTCTCAACCAAATCGTTTTGCCTGTAAAACCAATCTCACAGTCAGTAGCGCCATCTGTTGATCGAATTAAGATACTCGATTTTCCGCCCACCATGCTCAAACTGTGGTTCTCGAGCTCCTTCTGTGCCTTTCCTTCACCTTCAGGACCGTTTACCATGATATCTACATCATCGTCGTCACCGTCTAAGCGCTGGCGAAGAAATGAAATACCATCGGATATGAGTACTTGCTGTTCTGATGGTGCTAATGAAGTTACGCTCGAATCTTGGAGGCGTATCTCGCTATCTGAAAACATCTCGTTACTACCTGCATCAGATGTGCTACATGAGATGTCATGTTTAGTATTTTTTAACCCTAATGTCAACTTACTTAGTACAACGACCTTCTTCTTTGGTAGAAGTGTTGTGATTTCTTGTTTATTACAGTATCCTGATTCCGACTGAGCTTGCGCTTGAACTACAGTCGGTGTCAATGAAAATTGACACTGACTGATCGAAATACAGGCTTGTGTCCACTCACCGTTAGGTGAGACAGCTGAAGTTGCTTGCTTAACTACACTATTGCCAACCGAGTGACTTGCCTCAACTATAACCTCGGCTGAGCTAGTGACTTGCAGCTGTTGTTGTCTTAGTACAACGCCCTTCTCTGTTGGGAGAAGTGTTGTGTTGGTCTCCTGTTCCCTTGTCGATGCGTGTTTCACGACGTTCTTGTCAACCAATGAATGCTTGACTAGGTTAGAATTGGTTGACAATGTTTTAGAATGAAGCAACGTATGATACTTCATTTGACATAAACGGCATCTGAAAGAATGACGACATGAGTGAGCTGAATGATTTGTTCCTAAACAATTGTGACACAGCCTACGGGTCTGAACAAAGTGTCGGCGTGTGTCAACATCATCTGCTGCGAACTGATTACAGTCTCCTAACTTATGGCTGGAACTATTACAATATGTACAGAATGACAGCATACTTGGCTTAACACTATTTACTGGATTGTGGCAAAAGTTGACATTAACTATATCACTACACTGTTTACGACACTTAAGAACTTTTGACTGCGTAATGTTCTCAACTGGGTCCTTAAATAAGACTTCGGGTGAACGTGTTTGTGACTGGAAGCTTTGTATCACATCGCGAAGTTGATTTCTGTACCTCAAATAAAGCTCTTCTGCTTGATTCAACTCGGTTTCATAATCATAAGAAGATGCTTTGACTTCTGTCGATGTGATTGTATCCAAAATGGATATGCGCGTCTTCTCAAATAACTTCCAGCTGCTCTCCAAAACCTCTAGTCTTGTTTCGACATAGCATTTATTTAATTCATCTTTCGGCAGTTGCATGAAAATTATTCTCGATTTGTTTATTCGTGAAATTATGTCTCTTTGACATCTGCCAATTTTCTCCATTTTCAAAGACAAGTTTTTATAATTTCCTTTTCACGAATTTTCCAAGTGTTTTGACGTCTGGGTGAAAACCTGCGTGAATTCCCCGTCAGTTTACTTTTTCGAGAATTATTCTAAGTTCAAACTACAGCCGAAATTTTTCTAAGTTCTAATTTTCTTCAAATCTTCTATGTTCTAATTCTTAGCTTCAATTTTGAACTCTATTACGAAATGTCAAAGTACTCACAGTTGTTCACCAGATCACTGTAACCTGTCACTCCTCGTACGGCAGCAGTTCCTGTTCTGCAGCAGCTCAGATCTTCAGCTCCTCTTTCCACATAATATGGTGCCTCCTCTCCTCGTTCCAAGAAGGCTCCTCCATCAGCGCACTAGCCAGCAACACCATCTCCAGAATCTGGCAGTCTTGATGCACTTTATGGAAGCGTCTGTCAGCCTCAGTCCGTTATCCGGCTCGAAGGACCATGTTCAACCGTCGACCGCACCGATGTGTATTAAAACATGGTTGCTCAGGGAATGACAATTTATTCAATAAACTTAGCCTATTTATACAGAGCCGTAGAAAAATCTCTACAGCGCGATTCAGGATTTATATGGCGTCTTACTAGCGACATCTATTGGATTCTAACAATACTAAACCTGTAAACTATGTACATTGAAATCTCGCCTGAACTATCAGTTCGCCGTTGAACAAGCGATAGAACAAATTCATGTTTTACAATATTGAAAAACGTATCAATATCTACAAAAAAGTCAGCGATAGCATATTATTATGTCCAACTATGGTAGTTTTGTCACTTTAACTACTTTTTTACATTTTTAAGCTTTAATAGAACTGGTAACGAAATTTAAACCATGTTATTCATGTGTCCTTCTGTGCTACCCCGAATTTACCCCGAATTAATTTTTCCTCGCAAGTGTGATGAAAATCATTGTGTGTAGCACGGGCAGTAAAGGAAATTACAAACTCGAGTCACAAAAGAGTTCTAACAGACTCTCGTTTGCAATTTACCACTTTCCCCCCTCTTTCTCATTGTACTATTAATCATTCACAAAAAGTTAGGTATTTAATTTAGACCTAAATAAAATAAAAAAATTGAAAAATTTACTAAATTGAAAAATGAAAATCATTTTGCTAATGTAAGAAAAAGTGCAATACCTGATCTGATGAAAGAAAAAAAACACTTATGTTTCTTGCGGACTATGGACTAAAATTTAATAAAGCCCAATTGCAATTACTTACGGCATCTAACTCGGCAAAGTTTTTTTTTTAAACAAAATTTCCTACGGATGTTTGTGGTGATTGATGATTTTAGATTTTTTTTTTTATATTAGGCTAAACTGTGCGCTCCGCGTAAAGACACATCAGTTCTTACAAATAAAATAAATAAAAATAAAATAAAAACGAAAAAGCCTATATTTCTTACAGGAAAATTTTTACAGTCTTACGATAATTACAATTAAAAATAGAACGGTTTTTTTAAATATTAATTACATGTATATTATTGTTCTTCTTTTTCTGTAAGAACCCCTCTGCAGGTAAAGGCCTCCTCCAATGTTATCCAGTCTTCCCTGGATTGTGCGACATCTATCCAATTTGAACCAGCTGTTTTTGTTATGTCATCCTCCCATCTTTTTCGAGGTCTCCCTTTTTTTCTTTTCCCAGCCGGTCCTTTCCATGCTGTCACGGTTTTCGTCCATCTCTGGTCTTGAAAGCGAGCTACGTGTCCAGCCCACTGCCACTTCAAAGCGAGGGCTTTTGCCAGAGCATCTGTAACCTTTGTAATGTTTCTTATTTTAGTATGTCGTATTTTCTGTATTTTTTTTTATATTTAACGTACTGCGTTCTATTCCGCGTTGACAACCCCTAATTTTGTTTAATATATTTTTATTAAATTTCCAGATTTGGCAGGCGTAGGTCAAGCATGCTATAAGGCAAGCGTTCATAACCTTGGTCTTAAGGTTTATTGGCATATTGCTCTTAAATATTTCTTTTAAGCTCCAGTACTTATTCCAAGTTAGCTGGGCCCTGCGTTCGACTTCCTGGTAGTTACTTTCTTTGTCAAAGCTAATTTGTTTGCCAAGGTATACGTATTGTTCAGTGTATTGAAGAGGCTCGTTACCGACGTACATTTGTACCTTCGTGCTGTTGGTCATTATCATGGTTTTTGAGAGGTTCATAGTTCTTGCAAATATGCTCTTAAAATTAATTACAACAAAAGAAGTAGGGTTAAGTTCGCCCATCGCTTTTGCCATGGCGACTGAAGATGACGAAGACAATTGCGAATCTCTGACCAATCTTGTTTCAAGCGGCGTCAAATAAAAATGTTATTTTCAGGACCATCGACCTCATAGTCGCATTCTATCAAAACGATGCCACCTTTACTACCTGTATAGTGTATAACCTATAAATCTTCTAGCGTCGCTGCTGCGGAGCCTGCCCCGGCTGTACCTGGCGCGCTACCTGCGGCTGTTCCCGCTGCTGGCGGCCGCCGTGCTGCTGCAGGCCTCGCTGGTTCACCACGCGGCCGACGGGCCCCGCTGGTATGACATGGCTAGCCACGTCTTCAGCTGCCGCCGCTACTGGTGGAGCGCACTCCTCCACGTCCAGAACTTCGTCAACCCTAATTCTTTGGTAATTTAGAACTTCTTCGTCTTACCTAAACATCACCCCCTTTGAGATTACGTGGAAACTAAACACTACACGCTTATTCTGACATACTCTTTCGATTCATATTCACGACCCATAGACCTATGCTGATTGCATGCCACTAATGGACTGACGGACTCTCTTACCCCAGTGCCTCCCTCCGTCGTGGTACCTGTCACTGGACTGTCAGCTGTACGTGCTGGGCTCGCTGGCACTGTGCGGGGCGCTGCGCGGGCGCCGCGCCGCGTGCGTCGCGCTCACCGCCGCGCTGCTCTCCTCGCTCGCCGCCACCGCCGCCTTCAACTTTTTGATCAGCTACGATTTCCCAATTTCAACAATGGCTCTACTGTAATTAAGTATTTCCTGAACACTATCAACGTTTTCAAAAACAAGTAGGGGAAAGGAAGGCAGAACGGACCACTTAAGGAAAAACTCATTTAGAAAAAAAATGGTTACCTGTATGTAAACCTTAAATTAGTACAACTAATCTACACTTTAATCTTTATCTTACTTATTGATCAGATATTAATTAGATCATAATTTGTGAAGATATTAGATGATTTCTAATAACTGACTTTGGTCCGTTTTACCTTCACGTAGAAGGTAAAA
>BHDV01021870.1:90598-101560 GCA_005406045.1 Adoxophyes honmai | reverse complement strand
TTTTAGAAAATTTTACGAAGTTTTTTGGCTCTGGTGTAAAGTTCACATTTTGTGGGTTACAGCGTTTATGCTTTCCACCGTCGAAATGGCACAACTAATTCATAGATGGAGCTACTAGTTCCGAAATTATGAATGAGTTCCGTTTTGCTCACAGGGTCCGTTTTGGCTACCGTTCCCCTACCATTACCGATTTATTGTTGGTTACAATAACTTCGAATGCCTGGAATGGCAAGGACTTGGCATCAACGTCAATGGCAAATACATCACTCACTTTCGATTCGCCAACGGCATTCGTAGTCATGACAAAGTCGATGGAGGAACTCAGCATGATGCTCGATGACCTCAATCGGGTTTCATAACGGGTGAGCTTGAAAATGAACATGGACAAGACGAAACTAATGTCAAATGCCAAGGTCGTGCCCACCGCAGTTTCTGTCGAAGACTCGGTACTCGAAGTTGTTGACTCATACCTACCTAGGATAAGTAGTTCAATTAGGTAGATCCAACTTCGAGAAAGAGGTCAACCGCCGAATCCAACTCGGTTGGGCAGCGTTCGAAAAACTACGCAATGTTATTTCATCTGATATTTCTCAGTGCCTCAACCTCAAGACGATAGTAATTACATTGGGAAATCAGGGAGTAAAGTGGATATTAGCAACAAGAATCTGTTAGAAGCTTGACGCCGCAGGCCTAGGGCTTTTATGAGTCGAGTTTGTAATTCCTTTACTGCCCGTGATGTGTATCACGGTGATTCAATGGAATGATCACAAAGATTTTCACCACATTTGCAAGGAAAAAACTAAAAATTGCAGAAAATGCATGACGTCACGCCTAGGGATTGCAATCCAGCGGCGTTTTCAATCCAGCTGGATTTTTGCTGGATTGACCTGAATCCAGCTGGATCCAGCGCGGATTCAGCAAAAATGTTGAACGTTAAAAAAAGACGTCATTTTTAAGACTAATTTCCTTAATTTGTACTTCTAACAATAATCCATGAAATCTTTCACTCGTTTGGTGAAATTTTATATAAATTTTCTTTAGTTTCTCAATCGTTTGAGATAAGAAGAATCAACTTAAAATGAAATAAACATGTACCTCATTTAACATTTTTTAATAATATTTCTAAGTAAGCAATATCCTATTAAATCTTATAAATAATTTCCAAAATTAACTACAAAAAAGTACCGCAATATTAATCTCCAACCTATTTTTTGTATCAAATGAAGCTCCGAAAATTCCGAAATATTTTTAGCACACTCATTAATCGTTAATATTTGTTACGAAAATCGAAAGCTAATAATTGGGCAGTTTAAAATCTTACGATAAGATACCGACTTTTTATTTTTCTGAATCCTATGGAAATAAAAATCTCTAGAAAACAATCGACCTATTTATAATCTTATCTCCCAACTTGCTTCGCACTGAAATGCATATTGTAGTTGACAGCTACTTAAGAACGCCCTTTTGGCCTCTACACTGTTCGGTTTTAAAGTAATTAATTAAATACTCATAAACCCTATATAAGTATTCACTTCGCACTCCTTTGGTCTTAGGGCCGGCGCTGACTGCCGGCATGGCACGGAACGGCACGGCAAGTTATGCCGCAGCATCCTGTAAAATAACCTGTGGAATGCTTCGGCATGCTGTGGCATGCCGCGGCATCGTTGTATCAAAATAAAGTAACATGAATTCTAAAGTCATAGTAATAAGATTTAAAATAGTTATATCAGTAACAAATCCTTTGCCATGACCTGCCGTGCCATGCCGGCAGTCAGCGCCGGGCATTATAAACAATTGTTTTGGAAATGGCGGCAACTCAAAATCTAAATAATAGAAGTTGATACGTTTGCGGGTCCGCATCGCTGGATCCAGCACTGTATGCTGGATCCAGCATGCTTAAAAAGGCGCTGGATCCAGCTGGATTGCTGGATGCTGGATCCAGCAATTGCAATCCCTAGTCACGCCACCGCGCCGCACCCATAAGGGCGCGCCGTTCAGCTTGCGCTATCAGTGCGTTTAGGTCTATTGTCACTTTTTTTTAAATTATAAATTAACCACAGACAAGAACTATGTTTCGTATAGAATTCGAATGGTCATACTCGTACAGCCAGATTGTGCCTAAAAGGTTCAAACAAATTTTCAAAAAATACATAAGTATTGAAAAACGCTTTGACGTACATCAAAAGTATTAAATTTATAAAGTTTCATGCATAATAATTTTTAATTTAAAAATTGGCCCTTAAGTTTTAATAGCAGAATTTTTACTTTTACATTTGTAACCTCCTTAGTCTGAACTAACGTACCTATACTAACTTTTGCAATTTTTAAAACTAAACTTTTTCTCCCATAGGATGTAATAATAACTCCCGCGGTTACTATTTAGTTATGCCTTTGTTCTAAAAAATATGCACTTGTAGTAACACCATTGACGAGCAAGTGTATGAAATAGTAGATTGTGTCATATGGGAGCAAAATGAAACATTTACGGCGAGGCGTAAATTGACTCCTGAGCGTAGTGAAGGATTCAAGTGTTAACGCCTAATTATTTATTTATGGCCACTAGACTAAATTAAAGCACTTACATAATATTTAGATATTCTATAATAATATGAAAACAGTTAGACCGATATGACTGATTCTTTTTTTTGTAGTTTTCTAATACTCTGTAGAAGGTTCTTACGGAAAAAAATGTTAAGAAAATCTTTCGGAAAAATTGAAAAATACAAAATAAAGTAGTGCATCAACGCTACGCTAAGGCGGTTCGAAGTTCGCCGGGTCAGCTAGTTTTAGGTTTTAGTATGTAACAAAATAAAACAAATAAAATAGTATGATCGTAATCGATTATAAAAAAATGTAATCGATATTAAATTTATTTATTTTTATTTATTTATTTACACGTACAATTTACACAGCATTACAGACTTATATCTAATGCACTGTGAAACCAATTAGGTATGTATTACTAGCTTTTGCCCGCGGCTCCGCTCGCGTTAAATTCGGAGTATCACAGAAGAGATAGCACACATACCAATTTATAGCTTTCTACATTGAAAATTTCCACCCCTCATTTTAGGAAAATAGGGGGTTTTGAAGAGACAAAATGTATCCTATGTCACTCTATATGCCCTAAACTATCTCTACCTAAAAAATCAAGTCAATCCATCGCTCCGTTTAGCCGTGAAAGACGGACAAACAAACAAACACACACACTTTCACATTTATATACATACATATTCTCACGCCTGTATTCCCATGAGGGGTAGGCAGAGCACCTGAATTCAGAAATCCAGTGCCACGTTTAGCAAATTCAGGGTAACCAGATGGTTAAACGTGAATATTATATATTTATATATTGGTACGAATTAAAACCAATTACGTAGTAAGTACCAATTATGTAGTATTAAATAAAATGTAACCGATTATGTGCATACTATTTGAATGTAGCATTGCGTTTATATGTATTTTATACTGGCAACCAATTGTCCTTAAACAGAAAAGTGCCACTTTGATCCCTCCTAGCGGCGAAGAAAAGTCCCCGTTCCGAATAGGTGATGTGAAAAAGTCATCAGTGTGTGTTACCAGTGATGACTTACGGCACCGAAACGTGGTCTTTTACTATCGGCTTCATCTCAAAGCTCAAAGTTGCTCAACGAGCTATGGAGAGCGCTATGCTCGCGGTGTCTCTAAAGAATCGAATCAGAAATGAGGAGATCCGTAGACCGGTAGACAGTTTAATGTTTTTTCATGTTGCAGTCACTCAACAATGGAGACGTTTTACGAATACACTAGACTTAATTACGGCAATGTCTTGTTGCGATGTCCTGTATTCATTCTCGGCATGGCATGCGGCTACATCTTGCATGTCTTCAGAGGGCAGAAACTGGAACTTTCACGGGTAACAACAGCTATATTTTAAAGTTTACAGTTAGAGATGATAATATTTATAAAATTATTTGTGAAATACAACCGTACATATTCACGTATCAATACAATTTCACGTTTTTACATCGATATACAATCAGAATAGCGAAAGGCCATTGAAAGTAACAATTACCTTTTAAATATAATTTTACCGGTCTCGGTTTTGAAATGCACCGCAATTACGAAGTAATCCCTGGAATGCAAGGAGAATAAAGATATTTTAATTTATAGTTTTAGATTTTCATGGTCTTCCGTTATTCTGATTGTATTTGTTATTCAAAGAAAAATTAACTCTCTCAGTAACCCTTTCAAACTGCATCACAAAATACGGCACGTTATTTATTGTCACATTTGACCGGTTCGAGTCCCGATTAAGGCAAGCGTTTTTTCATAAATCCATAAATGCAGAATTTATTGCTTTTCAAAACAAAGGAAAGTCTGCCTTGGTGCGACCCCCCGACGCCCATTAATCTGGCAGGCAAGAACCACCGGTGGGTTTTTAGTGGGTATGCCTCACCTGCGAGCTCTCCTCACATAACCATCCCCACATAAAAAAAGGACATTACAATAGTGCTACCACAATTCCAGCCCCTGCCCATCATGATTCATGATTAATTTTTCAGTGGGTTGTTGCTGCGTGTCACATTCTGTCGCTGACCATGTTTGCCTACTGCATTTTCATAGTGCACCTCAGCTTGCAAGATGACTGGAACAATCAGTTTGTTAACAGACTGAACATCACCCTCAGACGGCCAGCCTGGGCGCTGGCGCTTTGCTGGCTTATCATCGCCTGTGTTCACGGATACGGAGGTATGCTGACAATTTTTTGATGTATTCAATCATTTTCTGGTGTAATATTCTGGGAGTTTGTTCATCTACATCTCCCTTTTCTCTTTACCCATGATCTTCGCAAATCAAAACAGTAACCGAATCATCCCCGGGGCGCGGGCAGTAGGCACATGTACCGCGCCCCGCAGCACAACCCTCTGACAGCCCCTTCTCCGCGCAGGCCCCGTGAACTGGTTCCTGTCGCTGCGGCTGTGGAAGTTCGTGGCGCGCATCTCCTACGCCATGTACCTGGCCCACTTTACTATACAGGAGTTAAGATTTGCCTCCATCGTCACGCCGGTTTACTTCTCTATGGACGCCGTGGTGAGTCTTCTTCATCTGGTCAAAACTTTTGGCACGAACTATAAATTCACAGTATTTATGGCCCGGTGTGATTACGAATGGTAGTAACCTTTATTGTGAATTAAGGATATTGCTATACTCTGGCGGTTGAGGTAGTTACTTAACTGAATGTAAACAAACTTCAGCTGTCAAATATTGAAAATTACCGGATAACTCACGTTAAATAAATCGAGTTTAGCTCGACATGTTTCGGACTAATTCGTAGCCCTTCATCTAGCTTTATTTTTATTTTTTTATTCTTCGCGCGCAGAGAGCCGAGGCGCGCAGTTCGCGTTTTTCAGCAGCAGCTGCCGCGGCTCCTAGATGAAGGGCTACGAATTAGTCCGAAACATGTCGAGCTAAACTCGATTTATTTAACGTGAGTTATCCGGTAATTTTCAATATGTGTGAGTATCACGGTAGTTTAATGTATAATGTTCAGTTGTCAAATATGACAGATTAACGGGTAGTTAAATATTTTATCGGATGTTCAAATAGTTAGCAAAGGAAGGAAGAAATCTACACTAATATTATAAAGAGGAAAACTTTGTTTGTTTGTTTGTTTGTTTGTTTGGTTGTAATGAATAGGCTCAGTAACTACTGGACCGTTTTTAAAAATTCTTGCACCATTCGAAAGCCACATTATCCACGAGTAACATAGGCTAAATTTTATTTAAGAAAAAAAAGGATTCCGTAAAATATTTGGGTTTAGATATCTACATTTACACTAATATTATGAAGAGGAAAACTTTGTTTGTTTGTAATGAATAGGCTCAGAAACCTACGACCCCAAAATCCGAAATTTACGCGAACGTAGTCGCGGGCGGAAAGCTAGTAGAAAATAAAGAAGTTTAGGAATACCAGAAACAATCGGCATTAGATCACTAACGTCCGTCAGATCAATAAAACATTAGGTAAGATTCCTTTGCTAAACTCCTTTGCTATTTGAACATCCGATAAAATGTGGGTAGTAAGAAAAAGTCTGATTAAAAGTTAGGTATCTAAACCGCCAGAGTATAGCTAGGGTCTATTAGAAGCCCAACGCTAAAGACAAGAGGGCTTTAAGACTGGAGTTTTTAATTCTTTTCATGGCCGTGATACGAACGATGATTTTCATCACATTTGCAAGAAAAAGCTGAACATTGCAGAAAATGCATGATGTCACGTTAGCCGCCAGGCCGTTGCGCGCGCGCTGCCAGTGCGTTTGGATTGAGTGTCACGTTTTTTGGAATCATAATACCACAGACAAGAACTGTGTATGGAAAGAATTTGAATGGTCATACAGCCAGATTTTGCCAAAAAGGTTATAAAATATATTTATTTAAAACGACGTTGAAATACATACATACTAATCGTGCCAGGTGCGGAACTCAATCCGCAGCTGTTTAGATGGACGATCAGGCGGGAGTCGAAGAAATATTATTAAATAAATATAAATATATCACTGGACAATTTTTACACCAATCACCTAGTCCCAAAGTAGGCAACTTAATGCCTGTGTTATGGGTACTAGATAACGGATAAACTTACTTATATTATATAGATAAACATCCAACATTTAAAAACATCATAATATTAAAAACAACACTCACCAAGTTCCCAGCGAATATCGAATGCGGCGACGAAGTCTGTTAGTTGGAGACACTATGTGTAAATGGTTGTATGTGTAAAATGTATGTTATGTGGTGTGTCTCACAACTCTTGGGTTTATTGCGGTGTTCAATTTATGACAGTGGGAATGGATATAGTTCAATTAAATTTAAATAATCCTATAATTGCGGTATTGCGAGCAGAAAATATGCTATTTTTGACAGAAGAGAAAACAAAAGAAGAACATGGAACAATTTACTTTTTAATTTTAGAAAAAAGACGCGTGAAACCTTTTTAGTAGGTTTTAACGAATAGGTTTGAAAGCAATTGGCCTTTCTACATACAATCACGCCTGTGTTCCCAAATGGGGTAGGCAGAGCACAAGAAACGTGACATAGACCATGAGATTGATTCCTTTTTGGCACATTCCTTTTTGGACATATGTGCCGAAACAAGAATATGCCCAAAACGGAATATGTCCAAAAAGGAATGTCGCGAAAAAGGGATCAATCGACGATGATTATGACTAAGTATATCACGTTTCTTAGCCACTTCTAGCACAGTATTAGGTTTGCAAAGAGGAAAGAGGTAGAATAGTGACAGGTTGCTAGCCTAGTTGCTAGCTAGACGCATGGTTGACATCATACTTATGTGTTTTTATTCTGTGATTTCAGTTCTCTAGGTTTGCGGGCGACCTTTTGTATACAGTTGCTCTGTCGGTGGCGATGTGCGTGCTTGTGGAAGAGCCATTCTTCACGCTGCAGAAGATGTTCCTTAAAGGTGAGGCAACATACGAAAGGCTCGCAACTTCATGGTGAACGGTGGTTACATTAGTATCCTTATCCTTAGTTGATTAATCGTAGAATAATATTTGTCTATGGCATCCACATGCCATAAGACTCGACTAATGAAGTATCTACTGTAGGTACCTATGTATCTATGTATGTAGAATGGATTGTTTACGGTAGATAGAACCAACTGATTCCTGACCCACCGCAGAACGTTGTCACAATAAACGTCATAAACATGTCCTTTGTCAAGCAATGCTATGTCACTATAACGTTCACTGTGAATAGGTTCTATGTTGGGTCAGGAATCAATTGGTTAGATGGTACGAATGAGTGTGACCGATTGAGATGACTGAATGCCTGGGAACGGAGGATTGAGTGAAAGGATTGAGGAAAGAATAGTGGGAGTTGACCGCTAAGCCGTAAGACGAAAGGACGTGTCGCGAGAGTAGGAACGATTTTTTTGACGCGACAACGTCTTATAATTCGATAGAGCCGCGTGCATGGACAAAAAAGATGACGTAATTTTGCCGTTACCTCAATGACAGTCGATGAGTTCGATTTTAGGCGTCCCATTCCCAGCAAACCAATTACGTTGCAGAAAGTTTATCAGAATTTCAACTTCAATTCTCAGCCTTCGATAGCTCAGTTGGTTTAGCGGTGTCTCGAAAGTCAAGAGGTCGCAGGTTCAAATCCGGTACGAAAGAGTTCTTTTTGTATTTTATTTTTTAATGCAATGCTATAAAATATGTTAATTATGTTATAATATTGAATGAATATACTGTAGTAATTCATTAAAAATAAAATTAAATAAAATTAAAAAAAAATATTTTGAAAAATGGAAGCATTCCATCAGTATTTACTTATGACGTACGGTAAGTAAGGTGTCGAATCGTATAGGGCATAAGGTAGGCTAGGCCTGGGTTGTGTGAGTTCACGGGTTTGCCGCTAGATGGCGTTGAAATTAATTTAAAATAATTGGTATGCGAGCTAAAATGATTTTTTTAAAAGAAAAAGTACAAAGAGCTACCTCTAAATTGCGACGACACGTTTGAATATACTGTAGTAATTGATTAATTTTAATTAAGACGTTGTCACGTTCAACTATCGTCAGTAAACCGACTCTACAGACCCGTCCCGTTTTTTTATTTAAATTTGGTCTAAATCAATACCTATACGAGTTTTCTGAGAACGTTTATTTTTTATTGAAAAATCCACGCTACATGAATAGTATTCAGGTGTTTGAACCGCTGTCATTATTCTCAACACTTTTTTATCAGATACTGTTGGAAATGTGTATATAATAGTCTGGGGTGTACCATCGAACCAATCGATTACTGACCCACCATAGAACCTATTCACAGTGAACGTCATAGTGACATTGCATTGATTGACAAAGGAAATGTTTATGACGTTTATTGTGACAACTTTCTGCGGTGGGTCAGGATTCAGTTGGTTCGATAGTACCTTGGACCAAGTATATACGGACTGTGAGGTCCCCACTAAAGGCCGTTCCAAGACCAGTACCATTAGCAGAGATGCGCGTGTCCCTTTCTAATTGTGTGACAATGAGATTTTTGCAATATGGGACATTCAATGTCGTAATCTTACATACATCACGCTTAAATTCCCAGATAGGTTGGCTAGAGTATTTTTATGCACATTTAAAAGTTAAATTTGATCATCTACAAGCGTATAAATCTTATTTACTTCAATCATATATACGATTTTATTTTAGTGACGTTAACGAAATTGACACATTGAAAAGGTTTGTCATTTAATTGAAGTAATCTAGTCTGTAGTAGTTTTACTTAAGTATTTGATTACTCAAGAATTAAGCTTACAGTAGCGGTTTATAATACCGATTCCAAAGAAATGAATTACAAATGTAATCACAGGAGACTATTACAGTAATTTTGATAACCTAGGTAATGAATTACTGAGGAATCACAATTACTCGAATGTAACCGTGTAATTAATTTCAATAGTAATTGATTACGCCTAATACTGTCCCATAATGCAAAAATTCATGGTCAATGTAAGGATTATGGCGACTTAAGGGGTTACCATTACAAAAAAGTAGACTTGATAGTGAATATGTTGTCTATTAAATTAAGTGTATATTAAAATCAAATAAATGAATGCGATTCTAATTCTTTGACACAAAACCGTTAAAATAAAATTATTGTATGAATTTTTCAGGTAAGTTTCTTGAGCGATGTTTTTTTTTTGACGTAAAGATTTTTTTAGGCTGGCAAGAATGACAAGAGGAGTGAGCGAGACAATCTGCTCCCTTGTTGCAGGCTCACCTGTCCTCAACTTGCCTCTATGTAGGGTTTCACGGAAAAATGACTCTATAACTTTGTGATATGGTTTATATTAATAAACGAACATTTCCCAAGTGCGCTATCATGTTAAGGGCCGATAGGACCTTCCTACATCAATGGATAGTACATATTTGCAAGACATAGACACTACGTGACACACTTATTATAGCAATTTCTAAATAAATCTAATAAAAAAAGTATTGAGAATAATGACAGCGGTTCAAACGCCCAAATATTTACCCAACTACCTACTGTTTTAAAAATATTTTAGGTGGCATTTTACCTAAGTACCTGTCACTATTATACCACCGTTACCTTAAAACTTGAAAAATATCCTAGATGAGTAAAAAATATTTCACCCACCCTAACACCCTAAGTGCTATATTCTGTTTAAGTACTTATAACTACATATGTATATCCTGAATACACTATGGCAAAATATATATTATTAGAGTTATTACCGAAATTAAAAAAAGGAAATTATTACCTAGAACACTTAGGTACTTAATTCAAATTTTCATCGTTGTTCCAGATGCCAAACCGCAGAAAATTAAAGAAGACAGAAATGAAACTCTACCACAGCCTAAAGGAGACGATGAAAAAGATAGGAATGTGTAGCTTTGTTGTTGACAACCTCAATCGCAATCGCCATTTGTTAACCGATGCAAATAATCGTCATTTTAAATCGGAAGAATATGAGGCGTCTACCATGCATGTTTACAGCGTGTTTCCATCGACCGGGTTAAGCCTGCTTATTTTTATGTAAAAGAAAGTTCTCGTCAACAAAAGATAACTCAGTTTTCAGTCTGGGTGTTTTATGGACGTGTTGTACATATCCCAGATTATTTTCTACCTAAAACGTCTGCAGGAAGGCTGATGTGGCGTCTACCATACAGGTTTACAGCGCTGTAGACGCTGTAGGTAGAGCGAGCGTTTAGAAATACTGGCACGTAAGAATTTGACGTCTGTCAGAAAGATTATTTCCCGTGTCAGTTTATTAATGTAAATTTTAGGTCCGATCTTACGGAAAACATTATTCTGTTGATTTGCATTGTAACTGTTATGACATGTTACAATGCATTGTGATAGTTTTCTATACTATATAATATTATAAAGAGGAAAGATTTGATTGTTTTTTTGTTTGTTTGTTTGTTTGTTTGTTTGCA
>BHDV01021870.1:70769-84329 GCA_005406045.1 Adoxophyes honmai | reverse complement strand
CTTATAGTCCTTTTAAGAGGCGTAAAAACTTACAACTACGCCTATATTCCCAAAAAGAGGTAGATAGAGCACATAGAGAGGACATAAGACGATCTCTTTTTCACAATTGGTAGCCACTTCTACCAATGTAGCAAGGTTGTTAGCCTGTCGCCTAAAACATAACATAACTTATTTCAGTAGACAATTCTTAAGACATACATACATATCGTCACGCCTCTTTCCCACAGGTGTAGGCAGAGACTACTTTGTTCCACTCGCTACGATCCTGACATACCTCTTTTGCTTCATCCACGTTCATCAATCTCCTCATACATGCTCGTCGGTTTCGGGTACTCTTGACCTGACCTGTTTCTAAAACGTCCGCGATTTGGTCACGGAACGTCCGTCTAGGTCTTCTCCTCCCACTGCACCCATCCACATTCCCCGTATAGATTTGTTCTTACGACATCCATGGTAGAAATGGAGAGGTTATTGTAACCCGAGACCACAGGGATGAAAAAGAAGATTGTATAACGGAAAAAAAAAAATTCTTAATAATCCAAAGGTTTAACTGGAATATGAAATGGGAAGGAATACCTATGTATATGTAGTGTTCTAAGCGAGAAAACACTCGTCATGTGAATATTTTGAGCTAAGAAAATCACTTGTTCGGAGCAAATCGTACTCGACAGATCAGCAAACATTCGTGCTAAACAAATAATCGTTCAAACACTAATCTCTCATAAGGTGTAGGTGTAGATTGAAAATTGAGACGTGCCGTGATTGAAAACGCAGCTTTAGATCTTTTTTTAATTTATTACTCATGTGACATTTTTGTATATACATCACGCTTGTAATCACAAGTGGGTTAGGCATAGCATACAAAACGTCACATAGACAAAAACGTGATGTTACGGGTCGTAGCCATTTTAGCGTAATATTCCTATAAGAAAGTTGTCTCCAAGTCTAAGCGCGCAATACGACTTTTTGTCACGCGACAATTTTGTCGCAGAAATGCAACGTAAGGGTTTATATGTCATCGCGCGCACTATGAAGAAAAAATCAGTATGGACAGCGCTATTTTAAAATCGTGTCGCACGACAAAAAGTCGTAGTGCGCGCTTAGCCTAATAATAACGATATCCGCGATTTCAAGAGAGGCTTAGCAACATTCTATCCACTACTCTGCCCTATTTTACCTACATTCGATTCCTCCGGTCTAGCAAACGGAAAAAATCCAAGAATTCACCTCAAACACCGATTTTTCCGTAAAAAACAAGAGTCTAATCTCAATACCTATCCTAAATCTTTTAGCCTATATCCTCTGAAGCCCGTAGATTCAAAGAGTTTATATTTTTCATAATATTTCAGGGTAAATTAGGGCGTCGGTGCTACGTGTCGTCACTCCCAAACGCTGGCTTACGATTTTCTTTTGCATCACCACTGGCGCATACAAATGCAAAATGTAAGAGTAAAAAAAAAGTAAAAATTATACAAGACTAGCTTTCCGCCCACGGCTTCGCCCGCGTGGAATTCGGTTATATTGCGGTATAAAGCGAACATTGCCTCGGGAACATCATTTTTTTCTGGAATAAAAAGTACCCTATTATTTAATTCGGACTTCTAACTTAACATCTGCGAAATTTCAAAGCAATCGGTTCGGTGGTTACGGCGTAAAAGCGGAACAAACAAACTCACATTTCGATTTATAATATTAGTAAGGATAAGGATGGGCGGCAGTCTACCTTAAATATTTTAACCAGTGGTCGGGTATACGCGTCTGAAAATGTTTGCTGAAAATGTTTTTTATTGACCTTGTGCAAGATTAAAATTACATCGCTTTTTAGATCACTGCGCCCTGTGTTTTACTTACCTTACCTCCCGTACGCAAGTCCCGTTAGTCGGTGCTTATGCACCTGCAATTGTTCGACGTTACGATGATAGGCGGTTGATAAGAGCCGGAGTACAAAAAACTGGGCAATGTTTTCAGATTTTTGTACTTCTTTTTTAACATGAAACGTGTAACGTCATGCTCAGGCACGTTTGAAGCCAGTTGAACAGGTTTACTAAAAATTGGTTTCGCATAAGTTAAATGTTAGTTAGGGATTGATTTGATGAAGTATTTTACCAAGACACGAGACTTGGGTTCACAATCGTTTTCTTTCGTCAAGCTAATGTCGGTTCCAAGTGCGTTAGACTTTAGCCTTGCTGATTACAAAGCCCTGAAGTTTATTTTATTATTATTTGATTCATACATCATACATACATCTCGCCTGTATTTCCATACGGGGCAGGCAAAGCATACAAAAGGCTACATTGACAAAATCGTGATTTTTTCGCGTTAAGTAGCTGCTTCTAACATATTATTTTTAGGTCAAAAGTTGCCAAGTATAATAATGGCAGGTTGCAGAGGTGTTATTCTAATCACGACGCTTCACGGAACTTTTGTTAATTTCGAAAAATACTAACAGAATCATTTGTATGGCCAGCGGCGTCAAGCCACTTCCGCCAACGATCCAGATTTCGTTCCGAAAAAGAAAATATTGTACTTAGAGGATTATAACGGAATATAATTTCTGAGATTGGTTCGACTTCAAAGAGCCATTTTTTCGTCTCGAAATCGTTTTGGGTGCTTATATAATGTGATAAATAAGTCGAAATCGCTTTGTACGCAAAATTGAACGTCCCGTGTTCGTGGAGTCTAATTTTATTCTGGCAGTCGTGTTTTGTGGCTCGTTCTGACGATCGAGTTGACAAATTTAATCTACATTGATTCGGCTTGTAGAGACTGGGGTACCAATTGTCGCTTTCCCCAAGACAATGCCTGTTTCAAGATAACTAACTTTTAAACTCTGTTATGACTACCTACACAAACGTCTCTGTTGATTGCATTCCTTTAAAGGTCATTCACACATTTGTTTACACTTGATTAGTTTCGATAATGTAGTTTAATTAACAACTAAGTATTATGTTTTAAGATAATGTATTGCATTGTTTAAACGCTCGAGCTATTTATATTATAATTCTTTTGGACATATTGTCTATAACACAGGTTACACTTGTAACCTAGCATAGACTTAATTTTAATTACATTTTAGACCTAAGAATATTTTATATTTATTATTTCCTTTTTGTATTAATTTTATGAATAAATTTGATTTTGATTTGATTCATAAAATCAACTTAATTATGTCAGTAAATGCTTTAGAAATGGTTTTGTGATGTTATTTTCTATCGTAACAAACGACACTCGTCGATGGTAAAGCGTTGAGGCGTCATATTTTTCATATTCGGATGTCGTGTGGGTTTGGAAAAACACCTCTATTACTTTCAAGGAAATAGGTCAAAGTACAGACAGAGTAGGTAAGGACTTAATAGTTTTATTTTGTTTTTATAGCGGTAATAGAAATACGCTGTGAAAATTTTAGCGGCTTAGCTGGCATGATTTGTAATATACAGCCAGGCGACAGATGGACGGACGGGCGGACAGCAAAGTCTTATTAAAACCACCGGTACCGAACACTAAAAACCCGTTAACCTTTTGACTGCCAAAGACGCCATATCACGTCATCGCAAGTCAGTGCCCGTGACGCCACGACGTTAAATGGTGTGTCGAAGTTATTGCGAAAAAACTGAAATATAAAACGCTGCAACATTTTTTCTAGGTTTACTTTATTTAAAGGTAGTGTAATTTATTTTATACCTAATTTAAATAAAATAATACAGCACCATTCGAAAAGAACAAGCATTATCTAAGAGCCGACTCACGTCTTTGGCGTTAGGAGCACAGCGTTTCACTTCGCGCCTTGGCGGTCAAAAGGTTAAATGTTAAGTATGTTGTAATGATGTTTTAAAGATATCCTACATGCGACTTTGCGTCATAACGACGTCACCGACACCATAGGTTCGCTCTCTAAATACTACTGCACGCTAAAGCTCGTTAACAATGACGCTAGTCGCGATTGATTCGCATTGTCCGACGCGTCACGGTACGCAGGGATGACGCTGACAGGTTCCACGTCGAATCCTCTGCGTGAGGTGACAGCCATTCTTTCTACAGACGTGTGAACGTGTCCGTGTATTGTTTTCACGGACACAGAAATGGTAATAATGGTCTCTTTTTGGCTGTAATATGTTCTGTCAGTTCTAGTAATTTGGCTATCGTTCCACTTAATAGACAAACATAAATATCGCACCTATATTCCCAAACGGGGAAGTCGGAGTACACGAAATATCACATTATAAAACTATTATACCTACTTACTTACTATTTCATGTTTTGTAACTTTTTAGATTAAAATATAAATGAAAGAGATTATAATGGTGACGTGCCTGTCGCCTAAAACACACTATAACCTACTTTTCTCACCAGTGGACAACTTACAACTTCAACAGTGGAAATAGGGAGGTGTTATACTAAACCCGATACCAGAAACACGTATTTTTAAAACACGAACATTGTAACAATCTCCATACAAAACGCATTTCAAGTCAGGACCTATAACTTTGTACTAAATCTTGAACAAAATTAACTTTATTTACATTGGCATTATCTATACGTACTTAATAGCAAATTTCATTAGAAGGTAATGGGGCGTGAAAGTGACTATAAATAATCTGTTTTTAACCCCTAACTAAAAAGAACTTTAAATATTTATGTCTCTTTCCTTTTACGTATTAGCTGGTAGCGATGATTTAAGCTAATTAGTGTCTTGCGGATGGTTAGGTTGATCGTATGGTGTCTAGTTTGGGCTTACAGGCACATTTTCTCCCTTTTCCTTCGTGAATATCGTAAGGAGTGACTAAAGAAGTGGGTATAGAGGTACCTAGGTAGGTAATGAGGTGCCTAGGTGGACGTTCTGTGATCAACTTGAGCCTAAAAAACAGGAACGTCAGGATCGTAAGGCGTGAAGTAAGTAAGTGGGATGCCTTCTCCTTTGTGAAAGAAGCTAACAACTTGTTACTTTTTGCACCATTTATTTCTAACTTAAACCGGCATTTCCTTCGAATCGTTCATCTAATGCGGTCGCCACGCGTTTTCCTGACTACATTAGTCAACGAACGTCGCTTTTACACTAGAACAGTCTACACAGTACCGTAAAAGTGTGCAACATTGCCTATATGATGCAATTTTGCCTGATTTGAAAAACTGCTATTATTTTCCAAACGGCTATGTATTTTTATGATTGGGTAATAGGAGAAGTACCGTTATTTATCTGGCAACCCATTTTAGTAGCTTTCGTGGCGGCAACGCTGACAACTTTTGAATAAATCCCTATTTAACTGCAGGAAGTAAGTGCATATTTTTTTAGTAGGTTAGTAACTTTTGTTCTTGCGGATAAAATATCAAATATTATGACCCCTTGAGTATTGATATGGAAAGAAAACATGTTCTTTTCATTGTTTTCATTGGTTTTGAAAAGTAAATGTACAAATTTAACACTTAAACGATGCTAGGCAATGTTGCGAAGGGAATTTTGAACACTTCTTCCTCAAGTTTGCCTAGTTCTAGGGTTGTGACCAATTAGTTAAATAAAATATTTTTTTGGTCTATTTAACCCATATAATGTTTAATTTAATTACTTTCAGGTGCTCGCATAATTTCTCTTTTAATGCATCATTTTTTTATGGTGTTCGTTTATAAATACAGTACTTTGTATTTTTTTGCAGATTTATGTTTGGCACAACCCTAACTGCGTTTAAAATTTTGTATGGGAATATATTGAAATGCTCCCAAACGCTCCTCAACTTTGCCTGCCGGACAGAAAAATACACATTTGATTGTTGAATGCTTTTGACTGTTTTCTAAAAGTTAAGAATTAAAAAATCCCATCCTTTTAAATAATCTCGCAAGTAATAGCTTAGATATTCTTCTAGGCAATGTTGCAGCTTTTAGTTCCAATTTTGCCTACGACTTTGAATGCTTCTACTACTGAAAATAAGAGTATTTTAGTAATAATGAACCATAAAATCCGTGGCTTATGGTCTCATTTCGCTTGCATAGCGACGAGGCCCACAGATAACGGACACTTCAAGAAATATTGTCGAAAAACATGAAATTTCGTGCAAAGTTGCACACTTTTACGTAACGAACAGTCGTCGATCGCCACCACCTAGTCAGGCTGGTACAGCAATCGCTCGCTGAATGTGGCCAACTACCGTGTTCGTGACACCTTTTTGTGGTCAATGCGACGAACAACTAGGTGTATTTGCGACTTAAATCTGAAATTGTGAAAATTTAAATGTTTTGTGGACTTTATGACCAAGATTGTCTGGTAAATCTATAATGAATTTATATATTCACTACCCACCCATGTGGTGCCGGGTTAGAATAGCACCTCCCCCTTTCTTCCCGTGGGTGTCGTAAGAGTCGACTCTGGGAAAGGGTTAGTGTATTGTGGGCGATAGGCTAGCAACCTGTCACCGCAATATCACGTTTAACTATCTGGTTACCCTGAATTTGCTAAACGTGGCACTGGATTTTTGAATTCATGTGCTCTGCCTACCTACCCCTCATGGGAATATGGGCGTGAGAATATGTATGTATGTATGTATGTATATTCACTACTTGTCCATATCGAGTAAACCTTTGTATATTAAATGCCGTATTTCAGTTCACTCGTCGAAATGAAAATACACACAAAATTTTCATAATATTTATTAGTACTCCGTCCTCTCATACAATTTATTTACAAAATACAAAAAATGAAATCGCCTGCGAACAGTTAATGGGTGAACCAAGTACGTACAAATTACTTCGAGGTACATATAACATCGTTCTACATTATTAAGAGAAGCGATGGTCGCCAAAGTGACGTCACCATACACAATTCATACAACCAGACCCAAGCTGGTAGAATATTGAAACAATTCGACAAATTTATGCGTCACAGCCACAGGGTAGATTTTGTTTTGCTTATGCAGTATATTGTTAACAAAGGGTTATTTTAAGATTTGAATCCTAACGTCAAAACCTCACGCATTTTTAAGTAAACACAAGGCATCGCCGCAAATGCTGGTACCGTTTGTATTGAAATCATTATAACAAACAGTAATAAGTGTTATTGTACTAATCTTAATACATATTTTATATATCTAGTTATACCTTTGGATACCAGATAAAAATAAAAATAAAACCGTTGAAATTTCAGACCTTAAAATAAACAGAGTACCTACCTGTAAGTTTTATCGACAGTTTATTTATCTTGTAAATTTTACTTTATATTGCATTTTTAGATTCAGTCAGTTGTCATAATGATATTGGTTTGCGGTTTCCCCAATAGATGTCGCTATCAATTTCAGTTTCCATCCTAGATGGCGCTGTTACGAATTTTCCTAGTTTCATAATTTGTCTGGAGCCGATCGACGTTATAGGTTACACGTATACTTTAGACCTCTAGTAAATTTTATGATAGAACTGACAAGCACTTGTCTTTCTCACTTGATGAAAAGTTTTCATTCAACCAAAGGTGTAACTCGATGGCAGTTCGCTCGTACCAGTTTTATTGCGTTTGACACAGCTGCAATCCAGCTTCGTGCAGTCAGTTGCGATGCAGTAAAATGCAGTCGAATATTACCTGTTTTACTTTATTGTTTTAGCCTTGTTTACTAAACTTTATTTTAAGACTGTCTAACAAATGATGAGTTACAGTCAGCTAACAGTTTGGGAAAAATTTGAAATGGTATTTATGTAATGTATTATCGTCTTTAGTCACAAAGAATAAAGTTTAAAATAATCACTAGTGCATTTAATATTATCATTTCAAAACGGTTTTAGAACAGTTGCATTCAAGCATAAGCAACGAGCACAACCCCCATTGTTCTGCGCAATCGCTCTATTATACCATTTATTTTGTGAAAGGATGTTCGATTGACTTCAGCATTCACAATGCGTTCTTTGTCTTTATCTCCCAGCGAAGTGCTTGGCTGTACAAATTGTGCACGGTTCTGCTATTTCTTATTTCCACCGCTTAGCTAAGTTTAATCCAGCTACCATACTTTAGTTAACTACTTTACAAGTATACAAGAAGTTGTAGAGTCAACAGTTTGAGGCGTCCCTTGTTCTTACTTTTGCGTTTTACGCGGCTTAAAGTGTTTGGAGACATAGGTAGTTACACTAACTGCTGAAACAATGAGAACAAGTTTTAAAAATAAAATGCTATGCAAATTGAGCACATATTCTACCAAATATTAGATGCTAAAATACAGCACTTGAATGGAACAGACATTGTTCTACTTATGTCTTCAAACATAAATAAGTCAATACAGTGTAAATATACAGAATTTACATACATATTGACAACGTAAACACCGCAAAACGTGTCAAGTACGAAACGAGGTTAACAGACAAAAAATATGACAAAGTATCAAGTGAAACGCGTTACAATAAAAAGTTTTGAATTGAAAACAGTCGATAGATTTTTAATCATTTATTATTATTTGTCGTTATTTTCCTAATAAATAATTTGAGACTTCTGCTTTCGGTGAAATGACAAAAATCGTGGCCGTTTTGATAAAACCAACTAAAGCCAACGCATGACAAAAACAACCAACGTTTGCATAAATTAATTTTCTGGCGTTAATAAACGTCCAAAACTAGGTAAGTGCATTTAAAGCTCGGGAATCGAATCCACATCCCGGCTCCAGCATTCCATATTTCGTGTGCTACTTCACAGATTTAGCCTTTATCCACCGCTGAGCGAGGTTAAACTAAAACCTAGATTCCATTTGCATAAAACTAAATTCAGTCCCGAGTTCGTCATTGTTCACTTGCAACAGTTCACAGTTCCCAACTAAATAAACACACAACTAATTTACAGTAGAGCTCGCAACTCTATCTAATTAAAATACAACAAATTATTTTAAACTCGACGTAGAACACTCAATATTCTGGACAGTAAAGCATCAGTTTGTGATTACTGTATAATCCTACCGACTGCGCCAGTTGATAAATAAAAGCTGGTTTTAGTGTCACGCGTATCATCAGTACAGTTCGCTCCGCGTAGACCGATTTGTATTACGGAGCTGCCTGCGCCGGACGTTCGTCCGTACGGTCCTCTCCGAATTACTCTAAAACACTCCCTAAACCTAATACAGATTGGTCAGAGCAGAGCGATCCGTAAGATGGTCCACGCGACACTAAAACCAGCCATACTTTCAGGAACAACGCTAACACAGATCAGACTGTTTAAACCAATTTATAGGTACAACACTGGCTTAGGTTAAATTATATTAATGCCAACGATTTGAATACGTCAACTTAATACGGATAAAAGTCATATCAATTGTTTTCTCGGGGATGACATACTCATGAACTGAATGAAGTTATAAAATTATTAAATATAAAAAAAATATGTGTTTCTAAGGTCGACCAAACTAAACTAAGGCCAACCAGACGAGATAATAAACATAAACAATGGTACCGTTACTGAGTTACGTGGCGGTAGTCAGATTATTATATCTATCCTTATCACTCGTATGCAGTTATGGCGTCAACCTCTGAAACTTTGTTTACATTCTTTATCTCGTCTGGTTGGCCTTAGTTTATGTTTGCATTTATTTAACTAGATATTGCTTAACTTAAGCATATAAGTTGTTCTTTGGTCTCAAAACAGAAGTGACACTCTTCATTTTAAATTAACTGAAAGCAGAAATCTCAGATGCTGTTAGAAATCGTTCTAGGAACAGAATAAATCAAGTTTATTACCACACGAATGGTAGAACAACTACAATTACATCTCCACCATCTTATTTACAACGATTCAAAATATTTACAACGCGATGATATAAACTTGTAGTCTACAATTATCACTAATGTTATTTACAATTCACTTTACAATTACATGCGGTATAATCAGAATTCCATTTAAATTTTCTAGAAGTGTCTTCACGTTCGATCTTCGGTAATCGAACCCTAGATCGATTTAAGGAAAGGCGTTGACCTCATTTTCAGTTCTAGTGTTTTTTTCATTTTCAACCAACATTTTATTTTAACCACGATTGATTTCAGTATTCAATGAGTTCATGATCATGAAACAATTATGTAAATACAGGAAAATCAACATTTTGTAATAATGAGCTTTATAATGATCATAATAATTTCTAGTATAAAATCTTTTTCTCGATGGGCTGGTGCCATTTTCAAAAGTCAATTGGGTTTTTGGGTTCGTATTTCACTTTGTATCAACAACGACCTTACTGTTTAAAGTACGTATTATCATATTCAGTATCAAATTACTGATCATTCATACAAATTTCATTCAATCTCCGCTTCCTTACAATTACGTATTTTATAACAATTGCCTAACGATTTTGAGTTATTCTATTTTTAATTAGTCTATATTAACAACTTCAATGTTTTCATGAGAAGGAGCATTTTGTCGTTCGGCTACAATCACTGTCATTCTTGCATTCAATATTTCCATTTTTAATTAACAATTCCACAATTTAACATAAAATAATGTTACATTTATTGTTACGGTAAAAATGTTTTCACAATATATAAGACGTGATCATAGTGTAGTTTAACATTCAAGAGAATAAGAAATTCTTTTGATGTTAACACCAAGTGAAGTGAAATAAACTTAAAGAATTATAACAGATTTGTAACTGACTGGTTTCTGTGAGGGTGACTATAGTGCCCCAAGAACATCATGTGTATCAGGGCACCAGTTCTCGCGACAGATGCCTGCAACTTCTAAACAGAACAAACAGAACGAAAAAGAAACAAGTTGTTAGGTAAACGTCCTATTCTTAAACGCTGTGGTAGCGTTTCACCATATACATTGAATTGATATCATCAAGATAAAAATGACATTACTTTCATAAAAACTTCATTTTTGCGACAGTGACCTATTATGTGTGGCTTGGCTATTTTTTACATTCCAATAAAAAAAATGTTAGCAACATCACCTAACATAAAATACTTATGTGTTTGGATTGGCTAACATTGATGCTAATTTTCAGTTATTTTATATTATGACCATACAAAACAATTTCCGTTAACAATTTTAAAAGTTTTATCTTGATAATACCAATAATGGTATTGCGTAAATGTATAAACAAACATAATGTTGCGCAGCAATTAAAAAATTTTCTGTTACGGTGTCGATCACTCGGACATTTAACTTAATAACACAATATCAATAGAACTTGCGGGATTTGTGTAAACCAAATTTCCCATTATTAACAACATAAATCTAAATCATCGTGTTTAATAATTATGTCAACATTAATTAACAAAATTATTTAGTGTTTCTTCTCTGTTTATTCTTTTACCAATTTCAATTCAAAAACGGCATTAGTATCTCCATCATGGTCAAAAAACAGTAAACACAACACATAAACATCAAAAATAATACATTCGTAACGTCTCTAAACATTCTAACATCTCATTTAAAACCAACGGACTTCAATAATCGAACCGAAACTACGACAATAGTTCCATCTCTTTCCCCCGTACGGTTTAAGCCGATCATCTGCAAGCCATAGAAGAGATCAGATAGGTTATGGCTGCGCAGCTGAGTTGCGCAGTCAGGTAGGATGATGCTCGGTTGCTTGTTTGCATGGCAGCTGGGTGCTCACCTGTGGGAGAAATGGGATTTAGTGGTGCCATCTAGGTGTCTATTTAGATAAAATAACCTATACCACCGCTCTGGGTCATTCCTGATGCAAAGGTTGTCCATCGCAGTACAACGCGGTAACGCGGCTAGTGTTTTGGGCAATTTTGCGCCAGGGATGACGCGGGGCGGTTTATTTGACTGATTTTTTTGTGTTTTGTTTTGTGTTTTGAGTTTTAAATAAATAAATAGTAATACGACTTTAATATTTTATTATTATAAGACAACTTAGAGCCCTTCGCTACTCATCTTATCTCTCTTGGTACTTTGGTACATTCATAGTCCTCTATTTATATTCGTTGGTTTCGGGTAAAAGTACTTCTGATTAAGCCTCTGTTCAGAACATCGCCGGTCTGGTCGATATACTTGGGGAGCGCCCTCAACCTTCACTGATACCAAGGAAATAAAGTTATAAAATCTACAAAACTAAAAAAAACTTGAGGTTGAAAAAAAATTGCTCGCTCTCAAACGGTTCTGTACCAAAAACTGCAAAAAAAAAAATACGATGGTTGTATAGGAGCCCCCCTAAAATTTATTTCAGCCAAAGATACCTACAGCCTGGCGACAGATGGACAGACGGACAACAAAGATTCATTAATAGGGTCCCGTTTACACCCTTTGGGTACGAAACCCTTAAAAAAAGACTTTCTATTATATTTCAGAGCTACTTTTGAACACCCCTTTTAAATAACACCAGGAGGTCCTGTCACATTCTGTAAAGACTTACCATTAAGGACATGTACAGACACAGAGGCTGGGTGCGCGTTATTTGGTACGCAGGTGTAGTTTCCAGAGTCAGTGAGGGCGGCCTTCGTCACCAGGAGTTTGCTGGTGGTGCCGCCTTCGGTCTTCTCTGTCTCCAAGCTGATGCCGCCTCTTGGGGAGTCGAAGTCCACCACCGAGCTCCCATGATACCTGGGGGAGATTGTTCATGAGTTAACGTTTCTCAGATGGATGAAAGAACATACATACATACATATTCTCACGCCTGTACTCCCAAGAGGGGTAGGCAGAGCACATGAATTAAAAAAAATCCAGTGCCACGTTTAGCAGTCTCAGGGTAATCAGATGGTCAAACGTGATATTGCAGTGACAGGTTGCTAGCCCATCGCCCACAATACACTAACCCTTTCCCAGAGTCGACTCTTACGACACCCACGGGAAGAAAGGGGGAGGTGCTATTCTAACCCGGCACCACACGGGTGAAAGAAGATTAACTAAAATTTATACGAGGACTGTGGGTGGATGCATTGGGAGGAGAAGGCCTACTAGATATACGTTTTGTGACCAAATTGAGGACGTTTTAAGAACAGGTCATGTTAAGAGTATCCGAAACCGATCAAAATGTATGAAGAAATTAATAAAAAATATGGATGAAGCAAAAGAGGTATGTCAGGATCGCCACCGGCAGGTCGCCACAGAATGTTAGAGTCCTAGAAAAACAAAAACTAGTCGGCAGTTTCGAATTTTGATATTTTTGTCAGTACTCAATTACACAATATAGAGGTTAGCCAGTTAGTTACAAAGTTTCGGTTTATTTTAGTTAAGTTGCCAGTCACTATAAAAACGTATAAGAAGTGGCCATACATAATAATTTAAACTCCATGGTAAATTTGATTTCACAAATCCCTAGAGAGAAACTGTACATTAAAACTAACTTAATAATGCACGTGTAAAGTGCTGTTGCTATGGTTAGCAAACTAAAGGTCGATTAAACCAAGAATAATAATTTAAACTCGGAACAAGTCACTCTTACCCGCTTCTTTCAAATTAAAAAAAAACTTATGCGTCGGAAAAGACCCAATGATGTACCCGAGAAAGGTCATTGGAATTATTTACCGTTGCGAATGTGTTGAAACACACATACACATACATCACGCTTGGGTTACTAATGTTTGACCAAAAAAAATTTGCCAAATTTTCACTTCCCAAAAAATGTTTCGAAGATTTCCATTTGCCAAATA
>BHDV01021870.1:57273-70138 GCA_005406045.1 Adoxophyes honmai | reverse complement strand
TTTGGCACATAAAACATTTGGGAAAATCTGTTTGGGTAATGAAATTTGACGAAAATCTTTTTGGTAAAACGATAGGATCCCATCACGCTTGTATTCCCTAATAAACCAGGCAGAACGCACGAAACGCTAGAAAGACAAAACCATGACTATTTCATGTTTCGTGGCTACTTTTGGCATATTTTTTTAGGTGTTAAGTTGGCAGGTATAAAAGTGACAGGCTGCTAGCCTGTACCCTAATATATACCTTGACCATAGTCGCCTCTTACGACATCCACGGAACAAATAGAGAGGTGTTATTCTAACCCCAACACCACACAAACGTCTTAAAACATCCAACGCTGGTTGTTTATTCGAGGGTTTTAACCGCCTCATTCATCTGGCTAGATTTCATAAGAATCTGCTGTAGATTTTGATATCGTTTTTGACTATTTGTCAAGTACCTATTCCTGTTCCCCTAATAGATGACTAAACGATGATATCATAATATTCTTCCATTTTTACAAAAAAGTAGACAGAAGAATGAGACGGTTGAAACGCTCGAAGAAA
This sequence comes from Adoxophyes honmai, assembly GCA_005406045.1. Lineage (NCBI taxonomy): Eukaryota > Metazoa > Arthropoda > Insecta > Lepidoptera > Tortricidae > Adoxophyes > Adoxophyes honmai. Next base: position 69,592 of record BHDV01021870.1, on the reverse strand, counting down.
TACCCCGTTATCTAAGCTACAATCCCTACAACCAGGTCGGGCATCAGCGTAAACCCCCCAATCCACAATGTAAACTATAAACCGATATCGCCTCGCCCATATCTCACCACAGCACGGAAGCGCTCGACGGAGGCGACGAGTGTACGTTTACGGAGCAAGTCAGAGATATAGTGCTGCCTTTCTTCACGTACACGTCTTGAGAACCCCAGATGGACGCTGCGGCGGCTGAAACAAACGAAAGACAACATTATTCCATGAGGATTAGAGCCAGTTCGAAGATTTGTAGAGCGTAATGCTGCAACGTAAAATGCACTTTATGATCCACGAAATTGGGTGGGTTCTAATCTATGTTATGGCTGTTTTGTGACTAGGTTATGTAAGGGTGCGTTTACGGAGTTTGATTTGAAAACGTTGGGTGTGATTATTTCGAGGTTTGTAAGTTTATGGGAGCGTTGTTGTTGGAATTTATGGTGTGGCTTGTTTTGTTTTTTTGTTAGTTTTGTTAAAAGACATGTAAAAAAAGGAAATTGTAGACAATTTTAAAACCTGTAACTGTTTGAAGTCGATATCTAACATTATATCTTTCTAAATGAGTTGTGATGGATAAAACAATACGGACCAAACTAACTGAGTCACTTCATAGCGATTTATTTTTAACAGAATTAAAATTAGGAAAAGAGAAGAAACAAATTTTGCTCAAAGGAGACTTTTATTATAACTTGACAGTACTGCATTCAAAGATTTTTTGGAGTAGGTACATTTTTTTTTAATCTTTGAATTAATTATCTTTAAAGATAAAATATTGTGTCCTTCGAGCGAGACGTACTATTTAATTTTAAATATTTAAGGTGCAAGTTCTTTCATGTCTTACAGTTTTAAGACACTCGGTAGGTATAGTGTCAGATACATCACATTTTTGAAAAGTATGATATTAATAATAAGAATAACAGATTTTGGTCAGTTGTTCTATTAATTGACTTAATTTATAACATTAACTTGGAAATTCCCGTTATAAATTGTACCGTCTGACTGCGGTACACTGCAGTCGGTAAATAAGGCCACAGCCCCAAACTTAGTGGATAATTCGTGGTTGTTTGGCTTTATGCTTCAAACCCACCTAATTTAACTTTGATGCCATACAAATAGCACTTTAGAGTACATTATTAGGAAGTTTTTCAATCTAAAATACTCCTGACTTCAATACTTTAAAGTTGTTATAACGTTTTATATGGTCACAATAATAATATCAAAACGTCCCGAAGTTAGTTTTAACGTTTGTAGAATGTAAGTATTTTGCTAGCCAGTTCTCTTTTTGAAACGTAAAATATCATAGTCACACAAAAGTAAACATACATACATACATACATATATCACGCCTGTATTCCCAAATGGGGTAGGCCGAGCACGAAACCCTACATAGACAAAAAAACCATGACTATGTCACGTTCTGTGGCCACTTCTAGCAATTTTTTTAGGTTTTGAGTTGGCAGGATGTTGCCTAAAATATACCTTAACCTATTTCCTTGGTCGCCTCCTACGACATCCACGGAAGAATTGGAGAGGTGTTTATTTTAAACCCAACACCACACGGGACCATTGCAAAAATGAATGTTATTAATGAAACTAATGTCGTTTTATGGAGGATTATGTAACGTAGGAATAAGTGATATTTTGTAAATAACCATTATATAGATTTAGTTTAAGTTAATTTTTGTATTGATTATTTCTAAACATTGGATTAAATGAATTTTATTATTTTATGTCGTTTTTGTTTTGATAATTTCAACTCTATGTACGTAGTCCTATAATGGTACGTTTACCTTACCCTTCGACAGGCGGTTGTGCGACAAACTTTACTGACACGAGTCAAATGTAATCTATCACATAATTCCGAGTTGATTATTCTAGTGTACATAATACACTTGTTAATTTGTTATTCAACTATTAACCTTCATAAACAAACTAGTCTGGAGGTTAATCGTTTCTCAGTAATGTAAATCAAATACGAAACTTAACTAACGTGTGAAATGATTGATGAAATTTCTAGAAAAGCTATGAATTGACGAAATATTTACATACATACATCACGCCTGTATTCCCAATCAATGGAATAGGCAGACACAAAACGATGTACAGTCAAAACTATGGCTATTTATTTTCAAGTTTGATAGCCACATCTAGTATATTTTTTAGGCTTTCAGTTAAGCTGTCGGTTAACTAACACATACCTTAATCTATTAATTTAGCCACCTCTTACGACATCCACGGAAGAAATGGAGAAATGTTATTCCCAGCATTGGGACGTATTTATGCTAGTTCATTTTTTTTCTTGTGGTGTTTGTTCAACTGTCACTGCAATATATCACGTTTAATCATCTGGTTACCCTGAAATTTCTAAACGTGGCACTGGATGTTAGAATTCATGTGCTCTGCCTACCCCTTATTGGCTTATCAGCCAATTCTAGCATTAGGTATTTTAGGTTTTAAAACAGACGGAAAACGTATAAGAGCGACAGTTAGCAACTCTTCCGCTAAAGCATACCTAACCTTCCTTAGTTCTCTTACGACCACGGAAGAAATGGAGAGACGTAATTCTGTCCCAACACCACACAAGGACATCGACTGCACTAGATCAGAAATCAATTGGCCCGTACACGGCGATATTCCATTCAAAATGGCCCAGATCGCCGCTGCAAATTCGACCCGCACGCTTCGCACCCGCATTTCCCGTCAATATTTTTATTGGCACATTCTCGTAGGCAGTAAATACGGCAGCGGGTATTTGATATTCATAGGGCGGCCCTATCTGTTCAGAATGCTGATTCGCATACTCAAACGTCCCGAGATATTGATATACTTTGTTATTTTGGATTAAGTTCTTGGGTGGATGGTGTCCCTTGGCGCATGGGATGTTTTTCCCATACTCTGAAATTATTACGGTGTTACCTATCACTGTTTTACTTGCGTTTAAACCCAAAAAACGGTCATTTTCGAGTCGGACTCGGACACGAAAGGTACCGTGCTTATGACTTGGTAATGGTAAATGAAATGTAAATTGTGGTTTATGATTTGTCGTATTAAAATGGTCAGTTTCTACAGATAGAGTCTGGCTAATGAAAGTTGAGACTGAGATTATTTAAAAACTTTTTATATGGCAAGAAGTCAATTGTCACAAACGCCACTTTACTGTCATGTCACTCGTATGTTAGTATGCCATGGTAATTTTGATACTGTGTTTACAATTTATCTAAGAACGTGACAGTTTCTAAAATACTTATGAATTGTTCGGGTTTTCTTTTAGCGGCTAATACGAGGCGTGTAGAAGGCGTGGAGGAGGTACCAAATTCCGTTCAAAACCTCAAAGACCTGGAGAAAGAGTCGTGTAAAAACCAAAATCAATAGGTACCTTGAAGAATTGTCGTCTTTTACCAGTAATTATTTCCATGAAAAACCTGTAATTTAGCTAGCAATTTTACTGTGTCTATTACACAAAGTTACACACAACTGCATCTTTAACTACATAGAAAATATTTAACACATTCAAATTGGTGATATATTTTATGATATTTTACTTAACACTAATAAAATCTTTTGCCATGAAAAGCCGAGCCATGCCGGCAGTTGTCACTTGCTTGCAAATTACAATTTTTGTACAAATATCATTATCGTTTTCTCGCATTATACTTGGTGTTGCAACACGTCGATTTTTTAAATTTCCCGCCATTTTCTAGTCTCAACTTTCATTAGCCAGACTCTAGCAATTACGTAGCATATTTAAGGCAAACGGAGTCGTTGAAAACAACTACAGTTTAAATAAAGAACTACCACTATTGCTCCCAACCACTACAGACTACACAGACAAGAACAAATCGAGTGTTCATATTACAAATGTTTCATAATTTTTGTTTCGAACAAACAAAACACGACCTGGATTTAAACTCAATGTCGTTCTAAACTAAACGCATTCGAAACAAAAGAAAACTACATCTAACAAGCGAGAGCTTAAAGCCTTTTTGACCATACAACACGTATTACAATAATTTGTTGACGAGCGATACTTAAACCGCCAATAGAACGATTATAGCGATCCATATGCATTAATGCATACCCAGGGACGCCAGTAAGTTATTTCACTATAGAGATACTAACCAGCAAAGGCTGTTACGTATAGTATCACATACAAACTAGTCTAGGCATTCTTTTCTACTAAAATACGTGTTATATCGTTAAGGGCGTTTTAGTCTCCCGTGGATTGGCATAACGTAAACTTCCACGCTGCGAATCATACGCAGGTTTGAGTTTCAGTTTTTGGATTGCGGAACGGTATAGTGTTCACAAATGATCAATGTCAGAAGATGTGTCTTTTACTTATATACTTTACAAGTTTACGCATGCGAGCCAAATCCGCGTGAGACTAAAACATCCTAAGCCCCTGACACTGGCACCATATCGCATGCGGAGTGACCAATCAACGCGCGATTCGCTATTGGTTACTCGCGGTGACTGGTCACTCCCGTAACCAAGCGGTGATTAGTCGCATACCACATAGGAAGCAACTCATTCACGCGCGATTCGTGATTGGTTACTCTGTGACTGGTCACTCCGGTAACCGAGCGGTGATTGGTCGCCTGAATAGATGCAAGGCCAGTGACAGGGGCCTAAAAGGCAGAAAAGGAGTATAGGTACCTGAGGAACGGGACGGGGCCTCCGTTGCAGGAGTGTGGGATTCATCTGCAATGCATAAGACAACAGTTCAGGATAGGGGGGATATTTAAGCCTAAAGGGGGAGACGCTCCGGAGAGGGTGTTAGATAAGGAGTAAGTGTCCTTACAGAGGAACTGCAAGTTGTGAACGACAGAGCCTTCTTCAGCCGTCGCCACATGTCGACGGCAGCCATCGACTTATTGAATGGTGCTGCCGACGCGTCGACGGCAGCCGTCTGATGCGGCGACAGCTGAAGTAGTCTCTGCCATTCACAACTTACAGTTCATCTGAAAGAAGCCTTAGTGCGCTGCGTTGGTAGAGTTTATAAGGGGGTGAGAAAACTGAAATTATGGCTCCAACTGAAGATCAAGTATTAGTCTGACAAAGATATCATCTTATGATCACTAGGAATACGCGGTACAATAGACGTGAAGATCAAATCTTTGTCTTACAAAGCCTTAAAAGTCAAATAAACGTAGTGAAAAATACTGACAACACTCATCTTAAGTAGAATTGAGCTCGACATGTTTCGGGCTACTTCGTACTCCATTTAGGAGCCTGTTCGGACAAATACCGGTGCAGGGTCAGGGTCACCCGTGTCTATCGTCACTTTTACTGTTATAAGCGGTAGTGCAGTGCGCGTTTGGCACCAGCCACCGAGGCTCCTTGATAAAGGAATAGCCTAAAACATGTCAACGAAAACATTTTTATATATTCTCCGACTTTTTTTAATGAGTTAAGCCTTTCTCACAGGAACTCCTTAAATGTTATATCAGTAGATATTTAAGACAAAAATTTGCTTACATCGAAGGCAAAATATACAACTTCGAACGCCATCCGAAGCCTTTTCACCTTAAAAACAGTTGCACTTTTAAAAGCACGTCCAATAAATCATTTCGGACACCGATTCAATGCAACCATAGTGCTAGTTAAAATGGTAACACTACCCGGACAAATTGCGACGAATAAAGAACTCCATTTGTCATTACAGTTCGTTATATTCACGGAACGTATTTTTCAGCTTAACAAGGGAATTGGGAAATGAAATACATGCATACATACGATACAAACAGACAAAACTTGACATAGACTGAACCACATGATATTTCACGCTTTGGAACGCTTTTTGGGATACGGAAGAACTAATAGTGACAGGTTCCTAGATTGAGCCCATAAATAGCATACCTACCGTGACGTCAGTATTTAATATGCAGTAAACTAAACCTCGTTGTATTATAAGGAGGATGTCTTTGCTATGATTTTGACCAAAGAATTGAGCACAAAAAAAACACAAAAATTAAATTGCGCGTAGAAAATTGGCACTATCACTAAACTTCTAATGTAATAAAAGTAATAAAAGCCGTGGTAGCCCAGCGGTTCGACCTGTGGCCTCTCAAGCAGAGGGTCGTGGGTTCAAACCCCAGGCTCGCACCTCTGAATTTTTCGGAATTTATATGCGATATCGAATTTGATATTTACCACGAGCTACGGTGAAGGAAAACATCGTGAGGAAACCTGCACACAGTAACGAAGCAATTCAATGTTGTGTGTGAAGTTCCCAATCCGCACTGGGCCCGCGTGGAAACTATAGCCCAAGCCCTCTCATACTGAGAGGATGCCTGTGCCCTGCAGTGGGACGTATATAGGCTGGATGATGATGATGACAAAAAAATCCATCGAGAAACTTCACAGGGGTTTTCAGACGCGTATACCTACCCGACCACTCGTCGAAATATTTACGGTCAATTTTCAGTCACCCTGTATTATATTATACTAGCTTTCCGCCCGCGGTTTCGCCCGCGTAGAATTCGGTTATATTGCGGTATAAAGCGAACATTCTCTCGGGAACATTTTTCCGAGATAAAAAATACCTTATTATTTAATCCAGACTTCTAACTTTACGTCTGAAATTTTTCAAAGCAATCGGTTCAGTAGTTATGGCGTGAAAGCGGAACAAACAAACAAACTCACTTTCCGGTTTATAATATTAGTAAGGATAAAATGCCATAGTTCTACCAGGTCTACACCACCATAAATAAAATTAGTGATACTTGGCACTAATTTAACTATGTTACTTAAATTATATCTCCAACGACTGCATAATAAAGTTGCGAGCAACTGGGCACTAATAAAAATTCAGCTTACGCGAAAACATAACGTTTTAAATTTAATTTTAATGCTTTCATAGCACGCAAGTGTTTGTTATTCCGTGCTGAAATGCAGCCCGGTACTGCGTTAAAGCTCCCACCACACTCGCGATAACCAACTATTAAAAAAAAACCGGCAAAGAGAGTGTCAGGCACGCACATAAAAGTGTTCCGTAGCTAGCAAAATTTTAATTTTGCCGTTATCTCCATAGATTTTGTTCAGACTGTAACAACATAAGTTGGTCGAGTTGTATAAAATTAACTATCTATGAAACCGAGTCATATTTTTTCTCAGATTTTTTTTAATATAAAAAAAAACATAATTATACACCAACTTTTGAAACTTCAATATCTATCTCTCTACCAATTTTCGTGCCAATCAGTGTTGTAGCAGCGTAGTACGAGCCGGTATGGACAGACAGACAGACAGACATGAAGAAACTATAAGGGTTTCTTGTGGACTTTCTTTTCCTCCTTTGACTGTCACTTAATTTTGAGTAAAAATAACTGTCAAATACATGTCACTGATTATTGCTAGTATTGCCTTTAAAATGTGCTGCCGAATTTCGGGGTATAGTCAGTATCATAATATAGTAGGTATAGGACATGCATTACTTTCTTTTAAAATCGTCGTCGCGTTTCCCGTAGGTGTGGACGCAACTTTAAACATAATTATACAAAGTGGACATATTTTTTGCTCAACAAGTGCTATAATTCTCCGCGCGTGCCGTATAAATAATTTTGAGAGCGGACCTTGAATGCGTAAAGGCTTAGTAGAATTAAAACTTAAGTTATTGCATTGAGTTGAGCATAAAATGTTAGTATTCTACACTACACCTTTATAGATATCTGGTAGTTAGTATGTCAAAATTACTAAATTGATTGTAAAAATTATATCAGTGTAAAGTATCAAGGATTTAATTTAACAGCTATGGGACCGCAGAATTAATAGAAAGAGAAAGAAAGAAAAAAAGACATTTATTGACAATTAATGAGAGTTACCGACAAAATGAAACTTAACAGATAGCTATTTCGATAATCAAGTAATCTTATGGGTGATTCTTGGAGGAAGCTATTTTTGTCTTATTCCTCTGTCATTTTTTTAAATTGAAATTTAAGTAATAAAAACGTACTGTTATGATAAAACATAAAATTTATTTTTAAGCATAAAATAATATGGTTTTGGCATCATTTTTTATAAACACTTTAGTGAAATATTTAAATTTTATTATTGAGCCCAGAGGAATAAGAAAAAAGTCCATAGTAACAGGAGAAATCTAAGTAGGTTTTAAATATAAAGCAAAAAATCATATCGCTAATAATTAAACATTGGCATATTTATCAAAAAATTGTTTTTGGTTTTATTAATATCGCGTTTTTAAGAGTAACACAATACTCAAAAATAGCGACAGAGTAATAACAATGCTATCCTTAACCAAGGACAGAGAAATAAGATATTTACCGTCGTATTTCGCAGCGATATGCATGCATCTAACCCGCACTTCCACCGCCTAATAATTGATGTGTGAAGTACCTTAAAATATTCGTAAAGATGACCGATTTTTTTTAATTGACAAATGTCGTGGCAAAAATGTAAAACGGACACGTCAGAGGAATAAGAATTGTGATACATTTTTATTTTTTACAAATAATCAAAATTATTAATTACACAAAAATCCGCGGTTGTCCCAGTTGACTACTACAGATATAAGCTACCTATCAAAAAAAATCAATCCTTTAAACTAACTAATTACTTGATTTAAACCTCCGGACATCGAAAATTAGGGCCTCGAAGAATCACCCTTATGAAGGTTTTGTAGTGGTTTGGGACCTAAAAATTCCAGTTTTCACGGAACACTAGAAATGAACATTACAATTTTGCTAATCTTTGCGTAGCTGCCAAACGCGCACTAACATATCGAGTTAATTTAAAACGTGAATTACCCATATTTTTGTTACAAATGTCTATCTTTATAAATAAAAATTAATTGCTGTACGGTACCTCTTCATTTAAACGTAGCTGCGCAACGTGAAATCATGGTTTCAACTGATAGGTGTTTCATGTGCTACCGTACGCTCTGCCTACACCATTTTGGAAATGCAGGCATCTTGTACGTGATGTGTCTACCTTGTATATATTAACTCAATGCGTTAAGCCAGCGTCCGACCGCATCGATCCAAAAACAACCCTTCCCACAGCTTTCATAATAATGTAAAAACGTCTCATTTGTCAATTTTCGGTGTACACAGGGCTTATATTCCGCTTAGTCCCACCGTCCCTCGCAATGCGAAAACTGACGAAGATATAATCTCACATTCGTCTCTTGTCATATTAGAAGGAGGCTAATGCCGCTATACAAAGTGGAGGGTATCAGTCTTTGTTAAGCGAAAGCATCGTGCGTAGGTATTTGATTTCCTTGTTTATATGCTGCTGCTGTTAGAACGGCTGCAGGGTTTTTTGAACTTACGGATAATTCAATTCTAGTCCATTTTAGCTTGTCGTGTTTCAGACTAGCCCTTCCTTGTAGGAGATGCAGTGGCTGCCAAACGCTCACTGCTGAGCTGAGTGACTTGTAAATTTGTTTTCTTAGTCGCCTCTTACGAAGAAAGAGAGAGGTTGTATTTTTTATTAATTAAAAAAATAATACACGAATAAGTGTGTAGGCCTTGATTACAAAATAATTAAGTATTCAAGTTTCTACTCATTTGTACGTTACATTACAACGTCATCATTATTTAGGTACTTTCATTTTATTTATTAATTCATTCTGGACTAGTACTGTACTAGCCATTAAATAATTGTATGTATTATTCAGTCATTTTAACAGCTTTATAAAATGTTCGATAAAAATCGGGCCGAAGCCTAACATGGTGGGAACGAGCTCTTAAAGAAGTTTAATAATAATTAAATATGAATACCGACCAGTTCACGTCAAAATATTTCGGCGGACCTTAGAATAATAATGAAAACAGGGCACTTGAGCCTGCATTAATAATTTAAACGGAACCCTTCCTTTGTGACGTCTTTGATCGTTTATTAGTGACCATCGCTGATAGCGGACCGGTGTCAAATGTCACTGCCAATGAATACGTAATGACCCATTGAGATTACACAATGATTTGGAATTCGGGAATTTACTGGCCAGTTGGGTAGCTGATGTTTAGAGAGACTATTGGAGCTTGTGTGTGTTCGATTCACGAGGTAAATGCTGTTTTTTAAACATACATAGGCGTATATTCCATAAAAGTGTAGGCAGAGGACACGGAACGCTATAAAGACAAAGCCTTGAACTGTTTTCGCTTTGTAAAATCATGATTATGAAAATATAACACGCATCGCAACCACTTCTAAACTAAGGCCAACCAGACGAGATAAAGAATGTAAACAAAGTTTCAGAGGTTGACGCCATAACTGCATACGAGTGATAAGGATAGAGATAATAATCTGACTACCGCCACGTAACTCAGTAACGGTACCATTGTTTATGTTTATTATCTCGTCTGGTTGGCCTTAGTTTAGCATAGTTTTAGGTTTGCAAACAGATGGAAGAGTCAGATTAGTGATACGTTGCTAGCCTGTCGCCTAAAGCACACTTACTTCCTTAATCACCTCTTGTGACATCCACGAAGAATCGGAGAGGTTATTCTATCCCGACACTTATGAAAATAGGCCCCAATGAGTTCCAACCTTTGTAATCGTATTCTCTCATAGACAATATAGTTCAACAATGATTTCAATATAGTTTCTCTAATTCCAAAAGCGATATAACCGTCACTCTCAAACAATCCGATCTGATCAGTTAATATTCGACCAAATCAGCACCATCTTGTTTTCATCGGATACCAATCGAATTGTCAAATTCATTACATTCCCTTTCTATTTTTATTGCGATTCGATAAAGGATGCTCTACTGCCCCGCACTTTGATCCTTCGCGGAATATTTAACTCCGATTGAAAGGGATGCAGGTGCGCTCATGAACCGTGCCTCAAAGGGTTTAATTCTGCCCAATGAGGAAGCTTACTCGCCAATTACCTTTGTTTTTAATCAAATTGGGTTTCGGATATTTTGCGGCCTTTGCTTGCTTTATTGGTTCGTGTGATTCACAATCGCGTCATAACGGACTGTGTTGTGTTTAATAAAAAAAATAAAGCATATAATTTCTTTAGGGGGTGCTTTTACATTGTTTATGAAAATAAATAGTACCTGAGATATTTTACTTTTATATATAGAATTAAGTATTGTATCAATTTTAAACAAAATCATTGTATTGTTTATGAACATATTAATTTATCATCCTCAGATAAAGTTGCTCAATTTATTACATAGACATCATGCCTGTATTCTAATGTAGGCAGAGGATGGGAAACGCCACATTTCTAGAGTAGACGATGAACGAAACATGCTACCGACCACGCCCGAACATTCCCGAACACACAAAAAAGCTCGTGTTAGCATCTTAAAATCACACAAAATTTGTCGTCGTTCAATTGGACAACCGGGTTTGCAAAGCAATATTATATTACTGACAACAATTCAAACTCTTTAAACTGCGCCTATAAGTAGATTGTCCCACCACTATTGAAACAATAGTCTTTGCAAACACAGCACGGGAAAATATAAAAATTCGTCAAGTGCGAGTCGGACTCACGCTAGAATGATTTACGTGTAGGACCCGCCCTTAAATAGGTACTTACTTATTTACATTTCAAATGTCTATGTATTTGTTACCGTTATTTATATCCACCCAAACAATAAAAAAACGACGATTTTTGTATGGGAGCCCCCTTAATCATCTGTGAAAATTTAAACTGTCTAGCTATCACCGATCTTGTGACAGACGGAAGGATGGACGGACGGACGGACAGCGAAATCTCAGGATCCCTTTCTTACCGTTTGGGTACGGAACCCAAAAATATTTGAAAAAGCTACCCAGAATTTTTAAAATAAAATAACAAAATCTACCTTCAACTGTCAAGAAGACAGCCATATTGATCTTGGGCTCGGTGTTGATCTGGCACTCGTAGACTCCCGCGTCTCTTGGCTGCACGTACTCCACTCTGAGGTCCCAGTCATCCGAGGCTTCCCGGTGGAGCACGCTGAACCTGGCGTCTCCAGTGTACGTGAAGATGTGGGAGGTGAGGATGTGGAGGTCCCGCTTCCTCATCCAAGATACCTGTTGGAGAAAGGTGATTAAGCATCAGGGGGTTAAGTCTACGGGGGTAAAGGAATCTGTGTTTTGAAGCTTTGAAGACTTGAGCCAGTCTCATGCATAGCTAATCGCCAAAAGTGTCGTCTGCGCAGCGAGCTATACAGAAATTGTCATTCAAATCATCAACATTTGGTTCAGTATGTATTGTGTGATCAGTAGGTATTAATTTTTTTATTTTTAAACGGTTTTACTTAGCTTACCCCGTTTGTTTTAGTCTTTATTCTTTGGTCTTTGTTGGTTCAAATTTAGAAATTGAA
>BHDV01021870.1:24190-53550 GCA_005406045.1 Adoxophyes honmai | reverse complement strand
TACATTGAAAAATAAAGTAAAATATGTTAAAAGTTATTTGCGTCCTTATCATTCTCAAAACTTATTGAACGCCCCTCGTACATTGATTAGACTAAAATAAAACCGTTTTACTTAAAAGTTTTTTTTTTCCTTTTTTATTAAAAATCTTGCATTGTTTACACTAAAATTATGAACGCGAAAGTTAGTGAGTGCGCTTGTATGTGTTTGTTTCTTTTTCATACTAAAAGCTGACACACCTTGGATTAACACAGTATAGGCTAGTTTTTATTAGGGATGGGCCTAAATTCGTTTTACATTCGGTTCAACCGAAGTTCGGCAGGTTTTACCGAATTTCGGCATTCGGCCGAAATTCGGTTTATAATGCCGAACTTCGGCCGAAATTCGTCACTTCATTATCATACTACATGGCTGGGCGAGTCAAAAGAATAAAATGTATTTCTAGTTTCATAAGCTTTTTAAAAACAATATTTACTTTTACATTTATTTCGGAGTCAGAATTAAACAAATTAAAGTCAGAAATAGGTATTAAAAAGTAGGTAGGTATTAAAAAAAATAGCAAATCAATCACGCATGTCGCGGATGACGCAATAATGAGCGGCCGGCCGGCTCGGTGGAGAAAAGCGGGGGAGCGCGAGTAGCGGGCAGCAAGGTCATAACATCAAATTGCAACTGATCGCATGAACAAGTCATGACCTGCCGCTTTGGAGAAAAGCGCGGGAATGTCAACCGAAGTTCGGCCGAAGTTCGGCCGAACTTCGTATTCGGTGTTGTTTAATACCGAATGTTCGGCCGAAGTTCGAATTCGGTCCATTCTACATTCGGCCCATCCCTAGTTTTTATCCGTAAAAATAAAAATGCATAGTTCTCACGTGATTAACTTTAGCTAAAAATACGCAGACAGAGCCGCGGGTCATGGTAAGGTTTACAATAAAATTATTTATAAGTTTGTTGATAAAATGACTAGTGTTTTGATGACCTATAAAAATCTTTTAATATGTGGTGCCGAATTTAGGATAAAACCTCTTCGTTTCTTCCGCGGATGTCGTAAGAGGCGACTAAGGAAAAAAAAAGGTTAACACTTTAGGCGACAGTAGCTACTTGTTTTTGACTATACAACGTTTTGTATCCTTTGCCTTTTTCGTTAAGGATTACTGGCGTGATGTTTACAGTTTCTAAGAGAAGCTCGGCAGGTCTTAAAACGAAGGAACAAAATCTTACGTTACCCCCTCACACTTTCTGCGCTCCTGATGCCATAAATAAAAAGGGAACATGGAATCTGCAACCCGAATTCTATTTGGCGGCTAAAAACGCGGTCATTACTTAATTTTATTATTTTAGAGGCCCAAGAAGCCGCGGACGCTTCGTCTTGCTTAATTACACGAGCTCGGCTCATGCTAATTACCAACAGAAACAAAGGACCCACAAAGGCGAATTTATTTTTTAATTCCTCAGCTTGGAGGCCTGTATTAAAAATTCGGGGCCCCGTTTATGGCGCTTTTTCAAAGGCCTACTTGATCTTTTAGGGTCATGGGTTCAAATCCTTCGCACGTCTGAGTTTTTTTTTTCCACAAGTATTGGCGACACTAGTGCCAATGTGAGTTTTGTTGATTGAGCATGAATAGAACCTCTAACTTTCTATCTGCGGATTTCTGCAGTTTCGGATTTAGATGAATACCTATTCATTTCTACCGTTGATGTCATAAGAAGCAACTAAGGCAATAGGTTAGGGTATATTTTAGGCCACCTGTCAACTCAAAACCTGAAAAAAATATGCTAGAAGTTTAATGGCCCCGAAATAGTCGTGTTTTTGCCTTTGTATCGTTTTATGTATTCTGCCTACTCCATTTAGGAATAATACAGGCGTGGTGTATGAAACTAATACTTTATTTATTTATTACGAGAATTAAAGCAATTCGAAGAACATCACATAAATCTCACCCAAAAGTACAATTAAAATCAACGGCCCGTCTCCCTTAGAACAGCGACACAGCCTCGACGATTTGGCACCCACGCTACAAACATATTCGTGCGCACGGTCAAATGTGGAACTACGCCCAACCCGTACTAACTTTGGACAGTTGCATGACACCAGCGCCGCGCTCACCGGAACTCGTAAGTTTGCAGTTATGTAGGACACTTCTCTTGGCAAGTTGCGAAGTTGCGTTGTCCTGATGTCATAACTCCGTTACGCTAAGTGTTTAAAAATCGATTTTAAAGTTGGCGCGGTAAGGCTGGCTTTGCAATAGTTCGGGGAGTTGTTATTTTGTTATGTTTCTGACACCTTACATAATTAGTTCACACGTTCAGTGCTTTGATTTCTTGAAAAGTTCTGGCTGTTGTGTTGTGTGCCAAAATGAGGGTTAATGGGTTGATAGTTATTTATTTGACTGTTGCATAACAAAAGATAATGTAATAAACGAGTGCATAGTTTATGAAATGATCCTGAAAAGGTGAATTTCATAGTCATAAACAATCATAACTATTTTAATGTAGAACTATTATTAAGTTTTCTGTAAGATTTGTACAAACAATCAGATCAGTTGGTAATAAAAAACAAATAACTGTTTCTTTTAGGTTAGCTGGCAGATATTATGTTTTTTTTGTACAGTAAAGAGATTTAAGTTACTTACGAATAAATACACTCTGCATTGTGTCGGTTTTAGAATAACACCACTCCGTTTCTTCCGGTGCTGACGTAAGAGGAAATTAACAATAAGATACTTAGGTTGACATACTTATATTTTAGGTGCTTATCTATCTTAAACTTATTAAAAACCGACCAATTGCGAGTCAGACACGCCCGCGAAGGGTTCTGTACCATTCATCGCCTGATCACACATATTTCAATTGTTTACTTGTTGCCATTATAACTACCCAGCAAAAAACTGCGAAAAATCATGTTTTCTGTACTCGCCCTCTTTAAATATTTTTTTTTTAGTATCTGTTGTTATAGCAACAATCACAGACTTATATCGAAATAGATACCACGAGTTCCTGCATTTATATGAAAACCAAGCGTGCCACTTTTTCTCTACAGTTGGTAACGTCACATGAGCGCTTTAGTGATGGGAATTGACAGTCTGAGTGAAACCCATTCAAAGATGATGCCGCCTTATTCAAGTTATCCTGTCTCTAGACAGTTAAACCTAATCTAAGTGGTATAAAACTAAATGAAATCGCGTCAAAGTAAAAGCATTGCTCTCCCTTTTGGCTCCATTTTGGCGCGCGAAGTACATACACTTGAGTTAACTATTTCGATCTAACCTAAGACTTAACTCTAAATACTTAATTTAGGGCCTCAGATCAGACAAAAATGTCATGGCTTAAAATGGTGAATTTTACGTAACCTAATCATTAAGTTAATTTTCCACTGAAGAATTTGTACTCAATGAAGTACGTTCGGCTGTTATACTTACTAGTAATTTGTACTTTATAAAGTACGCGGGAACTTACGAGGATAAGTTAGCAGCAATAGAAATACATTATATTAATATTTTGTGAAAATTTCAACAGTACGGCTATCATACTTACCAAACACTACACCGTACTGGAAACACCCTAAATCATTCATACCCTAAACCTAGAAAGGCCTTTCACGAAAAAAATGACACGGATAATTCGCGTACCATATAAATTATAATGCATCGAGGGACACGTCAGGCTATATATTCCCTGAGTGTACCATTTATATGTTGGCCACTGGACCGTGCCCTGAGGAGGGCAATCGGACCTTCGACGTTGAAAAATTGTCATGCTGCTTTGTGATGGATGTGGAGGGGGCTTTGGGGCTTAATGGGGGCCTTGACTTTGGTTGATCCTACAGCGATAATAATTGTACAGACCAGGGCATAATAAAATTATCTACGTACATCACGCTGTCCCAATGATAGAGTACATGAAACGCTATGGACAAATCCATGTCAATTTCAAGAATATTTCATGTTTGTAAGGCACTCTTCTTAGGTTTTTAGTTTAAAAGTATAAATAGTAACAGGTTGCTAGCCTGTGGCTTTGACTATACTTTTCAACCTGCGCACTTATTTCGTCGCCTGTTTAACGTCCACGGAAGAGATGGAGAGGAGTTACTATAATCAGTAGCCCAAAATATGTCTAAGCCATGATGTCGAAATTTAATAAACATCGAACTTATGGTTGGTGGCACAATGGTCATACATACCTACGTATTTATGTATATCAATTTTTTTAGAATATGCCTAAATATTTTGCAACGTTAATAACATAGCAAAATAAACAATTATAATTCAATTGCATTATACTTTTGTACCATTTCCTTACATGAAAAGACATATATTTTTGGTATTAAACTAAATAGGAACAATATCTGACCATTTTTTCTTATATCGAAGTTTATACTGAAAGCGGTGAAATTGTTTTCAGTCAAATATGATAATGCCAGTGTTCTCAATAATAGGGCACACGCCTACTTAGCGTCTTTCGCGCGTCGTAGCTAAAGGTTGCGTCGGCGCTTCGCGGGTGTTCACAAGACGACGACGCTCAAAAGACGCTAAGTAGGCACTGACAGGTTTATACAGGAAAAATGCAGGATACTCTACTCACAGTCCTGTTCCCTATGTGCTTCGCTCGACAGTGCAGCACCGCCGTCTGGCCAACCACGGCGGTCACGTTCCGAGGAGACACGTCGTCGAAGTACGGACGTTCCGGCCTCGCTTCGCTCGTCACTCCGGACAGTACGCCGAGACCTGGCGACAAAGAAAAGGCTATTAAAATACAAAAAAAGAACAAACAATTGCGAACCGTTTTTGTTTTACAAAGGAAGTTTTTCCTTTCCATTAGATCAGCTAGACATAAGATAGACTAGCTACCTGTCACAATCACGTTTATATTGACTAGGAACCTTCAAATATATGCTAAAAGTATACAGGGTGGTCGGAAATTTACCCTTAATATTTTAATCAGCGGTCATAATGTACCTACGCATCTGAAATTTTCTAGGAAGTTTTTTCCGGAGTTTAGGTACGGGATGTAAGTTAGGAAAAGGCAGGGTGCAATAACTTAAAAGTAATGAAACATTTTTTTGCATTCCACTAGGTATAATGAAAATTATCAGAAAATATTTTACAGGAGTTTTCGTATCGTAGCGTAAAGTAGTGAGTATTTTGCTTATAAAGCGTTTCGTGTTTTGTCTACTGCATTTCCGCATACAGCTCTATCTATTCGAATGCTATGTTTTATGCTTCTCGAGTCAAATACAATTTAGTTAAAATAATTAAGTACTAACTATCTAGTTACCACAGTACTCCCCTATTCCATATTTCGTAATTTCACTAACGCAAAATTCCACAAAGCAATTGTTACGCGTAGCACAGACGCGAACTGCGAGCCGTCCTATGCATCGCTTGAAGCATCAAAGCGAACAAAAAGCGGAATATTCAGCTACATAGCTAATTGGAAATTACGTCAAAATGCACTGAACTGCAGATAACATTTTTCAATTAGCTTTGCATAAAATATTGCTGATTTTCGTAGTACAGTGAAAAATTTAGATACGCGTGGGAGATCGGTTATTTTTAAAATGTTTGTAGGTACTTGTGTGGGTTAGAATAACACCTCTCTTTCTGTGGATGTTGTAATTGTTGTAAGAGGCGACTAAGGAATAGTTTAGGATTGATCTAGGCGACAGGCTAGCAACTTGTCACTATTATACTTCTTCCTGTTTTTGAACCTAAAATCGTGCTAGTGGTAGCTTTGAAGCGTGAAAGGCATTGTTTTGACTATGTACGTATACCTACTTAGTCGTTTTTACGACGTTCAGGAGATATCTCTTATCTTATGGAGAGGTGTTATTTTAACACATTCGACACCAGACCTGTGACACAGCGTCTGTGATCACAAAAATCTTACTCCTATGCCAGTGACACATATCTGTGACTATGTTATTCGTTCTCCTGACCACGATAATTTCGCCTGGCATAGCTTAAGGACTCACTGAAACGCTGCTGGAGTCGAACGTGTTAAAATCGATACCACATGACAGTCATAATTGTATCTTGTATATAAACGTCACATTACAAAATTCATTCATCCCAAATAGTTTTGTAATACAGGTATCTTTTATTTATTTGTTGCAGTGACGCGAATTTTGAAGTAAATTGAACAACTGAAAAACAACACGGTAACGGAAAGTTCAAGGAAATGATAATAAATCAACTCAATGGGCAAGATAAGCAACAGTGGTGCGGTGAACTTTGAAAATGAAATAAACAGAACGTAAAATAATACAAGCAAAGTCCGCGGTATATCGTATTTTTTTAGGCAGTAGCCATTCAGTGAGGTATAACTCTCAAATATGAGCTTCTTATAGCAAAATCTGGTTTTAGGTACCATCGAACCAATTGATTCCTGACCCACCATAGAACTTATTCACAGTGAACGTCATTGTGACATTGCATTGCTTGATAAAGGAATTCCTTATGACGTTTATTGTGACAACGTTCTGCGGTGGGTCAGGAATCAGTTTGTTCGATAGTACCATCGCGTACAGGGATTGTTGAGCCACTTGCCACCGTTCGCAATTTAGACGTGTAATCAATGACCGATGTGACAGACTAGATGTCAGCTACTGGATTAGTATTACACGACCTCACTTCCTTGGTCGCCTCTTAGGACATCCACGGAAGAAATGCAGAAGTGTCAGTCTATCCCGAGACCACACAGGGTTCAAAACAAAATATGTATGTAAAACGTCCATTCCATTCATTCTAATAAAGCTGGGGCAAATCTGACATGGTTGCAGACAATATGATATTGTTTTGATAGTCATTATGCCGGTCCGAAGTGTAATTGTGTGCTATGTTATCTCCTCGAACAATGGGGTGACCTACATAAAATTACATTGGAGGTATATTTTTAGAGACGGGCTATGTTGAATAAATTTAACCACGATATTTCCAAGAAAACACACGTATTCACGCCTGTATTCCTAAATAGAGTATATAGATCGTGAAACGCTTTATAATATACAAAACCTTGACTATTTCATGTTTTACAACCACCTACAGCATACATTTTGGATTTTATATGAAGACGTATTGTAGTGACACAATTGCTAACCCGTCACCTAAAATATACGCATCATAATTATTTTCTTACAGGTCTCTTACGACATTCACGGAAGAAACGGGAAAGTGGAAAAGGAAATTTTTAACCGTCTTTTTTATTTCGCTCCGTGTGGTTTAAGCTTTAGAATACATTTCTCCGTTCGTAAAAAGCGACTATAGAAATAGGTTGAGGTATGATTTAAGCGACAGACTAGCAACATGTTTCTATTATACCTCTTTCATTAATTTTTTTACCTAAAATTATATTGAAAGTGACTACGAACCGCAAAATAGTTATGGTTTTGACTATGTAACGTGTCGTGTGCTCTGCCAACCCCAATAGGTAGAATAGGCGTGATAATATGCGTTGAAAAAGATAAATAAATAGAGGAGAGATTTCCTTACATTGTAGATGTACAGTCAGGAACCGGGATTGTTGAGCCACTTGCCACTGTTCGCAATTTAAACGTGTAATCAATGACCGATGAGTCCGACTATTGGATTATTATTACACGACCAAGTTACAAACATAGGTAAGTAGCTCAACAATCCCAGTTTGCGATGGTAAGTATAAAGCAGCGACGTTACCCAATCCCTGGTTCACTTTAAATCATATTACTTTGATCTTGTTTTTCAGACAAAGCATTAGCAAACTGTCGTGACTTCATTACGGGGTTCCGCGCAGGGTTCCGCAGCGAACAACACACGTGTTGTACTCATTTCCGAAACAGCATGGCCCCGCCGAGACGGAAATAAGAAAACCTCTGCCTCCGAGGGAAGGCGGCTCGGGCCACGAGACTAGCGGTGGACTAAGCGAGTCGCGAGCGATTCTACAGTATGCTATTTACGTATGTACGTCCTTTGAGGGCGCCTTCAACAGACTTGCCCTAACACACTTCTTTTGTAAATGTACAAGGGTGTGCAAAAGCAAGGGTGTTTCATTCATTATCTTCACACGCACTAACCAACGCATCATGCATTTTTCTATTCTTGGTAGAATGTTCTCAAACATTCTTGATTAAAATCAAGTACGAATAGTTCGAAGGACCCGGACTGCCAAACAAACGTCGAGCTCTGCTTCAGTCAACTCGTGAATATGTGTGAGAATCACGAAAGTTTAAAACAGTATAGAATATTCTCTCTCAGACTACAATTCTTTGTAATCACGCTATTACGCGCTCCATCGGTTAGTTTAAAGCCACTCATGCTTCTAGTTCTTTCTTTCTTTCAGTTTTCTAATTTAACAAAAAGTGAGAAGCGGTTTATTTTCTTGTGACACTGAACTGTAGCATTAAATACTTTTTATCTGTATTTCATCCAAAACAAGAAGAGTTAATCTCGATATAAAAACGTGGATGTATCCTATTTATTTCGCTATAGGCAAGTCTCACGGTAGTATAAAGCACAAAATAAATTAACTGTGACAAAAGATGTGTCATAATTAACTAATGATATCCGTAGAGTATTGTTTCATAACTCTTTTTCGAAAAATAAAATATGTATCACAAAATATTCTACACGAAGTTTACTTTAGCTTTTCATCAACTAGTCAAAATTTTCAATAATCTGAAATTTTCAGACACCCGTTGCAATTTCACAGGCGACGTAATCGCTACCAGTTAGCCCCAGCCTTACCCCGCTCGTTTCCTAGCCCCCGTGTCAGCGGTGCACCAAGAAAATGAAAATGACAGGCGCTTCTTTGTACTGCACGCGTTCTTTTGTCGTCTTCTAACGCGTCTCCGATCTCGAATTGTTTGTATAAGTCCTGTTTTTGAGCGAAACAGAATAACATGACGCTAGACGCTGTGTCTTGTTTTGGAATTGGCTGTTTCTTTAGCTATGTTTTTGTCATTATTTTGATTAAGAGACGACGCTTTTATATTAATAAGGTACTTTATTTCTTAGATGCAGTACCTCTGAAAAAATAACTTCCGATACGGTACTCGGGTACGGTTTAATTTACCTCGTAGTTTTTGCCGCTTTACTGCGACCGTGGTCAGGAGTGGTAGTCTAGCAATACACTGTATCTGCCATTTTTTGGGCATAGGTCATCTAACTCTTATAATTATACCATTTTGTGCATAAATTCTGTATCATCTCATCCTAGTTAGTGTGAACAAAAATAATATACAACGTATGTCACTTGTTTGAGCTTAAAAAACTGTTTTATTTTACAAAACAAACCTACGAACTAGCATCCAATCATCCCCGATAAAAATATAACGACTCACAGTAAAAACTTCCCCCGACTTTCCTTTATTTTAATCCTACCCACTCAAAGCGAGTTCCAATAAGAATTCCATTTTTAAAAACTTGAAAAAGAACGCTTTGCGTTAAAACCTTCAATTTATGTAATATGCAATAGTAACAGGTATTTCGAAGCGGAGCGGTGATAACGGGCGAAAATAAAAGTAAAAATACTAGGTACCGAGCTGGGTTCTTGCTTTGCCTTTGTTTCGAACTATAGTTGCGACGTAAAAATAACGTAGAGAAGGGAGAATTGTATGCGTTTACGAATTTATTTCTAATAGACCCTGGCTGGTACTCTCTTTGACAGGTTGTTTTCGCTGTTGCATTACTATCGCAAATTCGATCATAGTTTGTTGGTTTTGCCAACATTGTCGGTAGCAAGTTTGGAGCAAGTTTGCTTTGTTATTTGGAATACGAGCGAGTCGTGAGGTATAATTTTGTTGCTATTATGACGTTAAGAACTCTTTGAAAGGGGTTTAATTAGATTTATTTGTCATTGCTATATTCGGGTCAATTTAACTGTTGATTTTGTTAGATACATGAAAAATACTTACATACATACATATTCACGCCTGTAGGTATTCCAATGAGCGGTAGGCAGAGCACATGGATTCAAAAATCCAGTGCCACGTCTAGCAAATTCAGGGTAACCAGATGGTTAAACGTGAAAAATTCTACGCAAATAAAAAAGTAAATAAATTAAAAAATACAGATAAATCAGTTGACAAATCGATTTTAGCTCGACATGACAGTCATGTGCATTGGGCTACGGCTACAGGAGCCGCGGATCTCTGTGTATTTCACATGAAAGGCTGCGGACTAGCCTAAAACATGTCAATAAAACTCAATTAAAAACGCAAAATATCCATACTTTTCATAAATTAGATGCTAATTTGAAACCAGATCGAAAACACCGGCCGAAATTTGGTTTCTTTTAAAAAGTACACCATAATTAGAATTTTAATACACAGCAAACTCATCAACTGAACTCATTTTGCATTCTCGTCAAACTCATTTGGCTTTACAAGCCGTTCATGGCTGATTTCCAGAGCTTTTCACTATTATTAAGCCTAGATCTAAGATGGCGTCGCGTGCGACTGAATGTCAGTCGGACACGAACAGTTTTTTGCGCACTTACCCGAATAGCTTTGAAATTTCCAGTGAAATTGGGTGAGTTGAAACAGTGCAATTTGTTAAGTGTTAGGCTAGTTTTTAATGTCGGGAATGTGATAGCCTATCGTGTAGAAACATACCTTTGTTGCTAATGCATTATTGAAACTCGATGCGCACCTGGTTTTAGTTTAGATGTCTTAAAGTGATCTGGTGGAAGGTTTTAGATTCTTTGTACTTTCTCTCTCTCAAAGAGTAAGACATCACTTAATACAAGATTCAGATACAATCAAAACGCAGTTTGAAACTTTTTAGCATTTTAACTGTAGGTACGTATCCTGTGTTGTGTAGGTATCCAGTACGTGGCACTAGATTTTCGAATTCATGTGCTCTGCCTACCCCTCTTGGGAATACAGGCGTGAGAATATGTATGTATGTATGTATCCTGTGTTGCGCTTTTGACAAATTTTGTAAGTTTATTTTGTGGATTTATGTATTTATTATGATTAATAGTGAAATAAAGTATAATTTTACTTCGTGATTTACCATCTTAACCGCAAAATGATAAACATAAAACACGCTGGTATAGCCGCGTGTTATAAATATAATTAATTGACATACTTATAAGAGTGCTGCTAAAGGGAAATAGGCTGTCATATAAAGGAATTCTTAACAGTTTTAATAAAAAATACAAGCAAGCGTTTGTTAACTTATTACTATTTACTATTCAAGGGAAATTTGGAATAGTTGACTGACATTTTAATTTTTTTAACTCATAACTCGTCGCACCTATAAATAGTGCCACTTTACTTCAAAACTCGCTGCATATTTGTAAATTTATATAGTGCTTCTTTATTTATGCTGTAGTACAACCAGGTATAAAATCGATACGCTTGATTTTCCCATCTTTTTGCATGTTTGAACCACCGCGCGAATTTCCATAAAATATTCTTGTTTCGAATTGAGTATTCATAAACTTTTTAGTTCGCTATTTAAATTGGTTTTCGGATTGGAACGACCTAAACAATGTTTGCATCGCAATGTGAAACAATTTTGAACAATTAACACACTTTTAAATTAACCTTTTGTTTCATGAACAAGTTGTATTCGTAGTTTCAAATTTTTGTTTCGTTTCAAAATACCAAGCAAAGTCTTTGTTACTCTATATAAAAAAACATTATACCTACTACAAATATGTTAACTGAACTGAGGGGTGTGTAAGCAAATTTACAAGGAAAGTGTGTTCGGACCATCACCCTCGTAAAATACTGTTGACTAGATTGGCGACATTTTGACGAGAGGAATAATTAGAAGTAACTGAAACTGACGAGCATGTATGACGAAAGGGATGAATTTAAGTGAAGCTAGAGAATTATGTCAGAATGTACTGGTCAGGTAAAGTACTTAAATAAAGTGGTAAGATGAAGCAAATCGCACTCAGTTGTCAACGTAAGAATTTATTACAAAACACACACACGACCAAACTTTTTTCGTCAATATTTCAATCAAGTCGCTAGTTGAATATCCATTATAATTGTTTCTTGAGTTAATTTCCAACAAAAAATACCCTATTAACATACATACATACATATTCTCACGCCTGCATTCCCAAGAGGGGTAGGCAGAGCACATGGATTCAAAAATCCAGTGCCACATTTAGCAATTTCAGCAGGGTAACCAGATGGTTAAACGTGATATTGCAGTGACAGGTTGCTAGCCCATCGCCCACGATACACTAACCCCTTTCCCAGAGTCGACTCTTACGACACCCACGGGAAGAAAGGGGGAGGTGCTATTCTAACCCGGCACCACACGGGTTAACAGTCGAAACACATTTCCAAAATCATTAACCCTCTTCCATAAATATTCAGCTACGTAATTCAGCAGCACAATCACGTACTACGTAATAACTTCACGGTTTTCACTGCAACGGAACTTGCACAATTTTGGCAAAATACCCGCATAACTTAACCTAATTTTCGCATTACCAAAATGAACTGGATCGTTACCGTTTACCGTTATCAGATGGTATGCAAGAAAGTGGCAAGTAATCATGGAACGTGCAGCTGGCTTCGGTGGCACGGTTTACACCCCGTTTCGGTGGTGTTTGGGAGCGTGAGGTAAAGTTAGGCAAAAGGTAGGTATTCTTTTGAATGTCATAAGGCAAAAATAAGAATATTCTAGATTCCATATTCGGTTTTCTGAAGGTGTCGGGATAGAATGACACTTATCCATTTATTCCGTGGGATATCGTAGGTGAGTTTAGGTACGCTTTAGGCGACATGCTAGCAACCTGTCACTATTATATAGCTCTCCCATCGATTCTTAAACCTTAAGTTATGCTAGAAGTGGCGGCGAGGGGTGTAATAGTCATAGTTTTGTCTATGTTCTGTTTTGTGTGCTCTGTCTTCCCCAATTTGGAAATCAGTCGTGATTGTATGTATGTATCTTACAACAGATTCAGCTAAGGACTGACTAACTAAACGTCACAAAATCCAGTTTACTTACGTATACAGTTAACTTTCAGTTCAGTATCGAGCGGATCACAACGGCGGAGGCACGTTCCGAACATGACTCACCCTGTATAAATGCGGGCGGAACCAACTGCCCAACTTTTCCGTGTCATTGTGGCATATGTGTGTAAATACTTTATGTTAAGTTTTAGTGTAGAATACATGTTCGTTTAGCTACTATGAAGGAAGGATTAATAAGTAAAGTTAGTTCGCTGTAAAATTTTGAGGTGTTTAATTTCTTTATTTTGTACATACAATACCCTGAAACCTGGTAACCCTGAAATTGCTAAACGTGGCACTGGATTTTCGGACTCATGTGCTCTGCCTACCCCTCTTGGGAATACAGGCGTGAGAATATGTATGTATGTATGTGTATGAAAGGATGATGAGTTTACTAGTAGACCTTGAATTGGTGTCGGGTTTTGAATCATACACACATACAAACAATCACGCCTGTGTCCCCAAATAGAAGGCAGAGTATACGAAGTGTGACGTAGATGAAACAGTGAGTATATCACGCCTCGCAGATACTTCTAGCTTTAGGTTTAAGAATAGATGGAAGAGTTTTAATAGTGACAGGTTGCTTGCTTCTTACGACAGAAGAAATGGAGACGTGCTATTCTATCTCGACACCACACAATATTATTAACTATGGGGCAGCGCAGACGACAGACTTTTGTGCGATCGAGTCTGCGGAGCAATAAAAACTCTGAATGGAAACTGTCTGCGCGCCATTCAGAGATTTTATTGCTCCGCAGACTCAATTGCACAAAAGTCTGTCGTCTGCGCAGCGCCTAATGATTAATATTAGTTTCAGTTTACGTACTGTATGAGATGAGACTACATAGAGAGACAACGAACGTTTTGTGAAGACATGCCTAATGTATACACGTACCATCGCGAACAGGGATTGTTGAGCCACTTACCTATGTTTGTAACTTGGTCGTGTAATACTAATCCAATAGCTGACATCTATTCTAGTCGGTCACATCGGTCATTGATTACACGTCTAAATTGCGAACAGTGGCAAGTGGCTCAACAATCCCGGTTCGTGACTGTACATAGAGAGACAATTAACGTTTGGAGACAGACCTAATGTATGCACGTACGAGTATACATGGAATGATAAACATAAGTGAGATTTCCAAAGTTTAAAACAACCTCTAAATATGTTAAATATGTTAAAAATCTGGTTACCCTGAATTTGATAGACGTGGCACTGGATTTTAGAATCCAGGTGCTCTGCCTACCCCTCATGGGAAATACAGGCGTGAGAATATGTATATCTAAATATGTTTTCAAAACTTCCACGTAAATAAACCATAACCTCACGTCGCCTAATCTAACTCGAAAGCAGGCCAAGCCTTATTTACCCTTTAAAAAACCCTTGGCAATAAGGACTTCATAAATAATATAATATTGGGACCGTTCCCGCCGTCCTGTACCTAATTTAAAAATGAATATTAAAGGGACGCTGAATTAAGTGTTAAGCTGGGACATTAACATTCATAACCGAAGCGATACTTTGTCTAAGGAAGCAAAGGCATAATTATACATTAACCTAACATTTCCTAGGCCATTGTGTTTATACGCGTTGCGCTTGGGATGAATTTGTTTAAATAATACATGCATTTTCTAATGGGGTAGGCAGAGCGCACGGAACATAGACAAAACCATGACTTTTTCACGATTTTCGGCCACTTATAGATTTTTTTTAGTGTTTGAGTTGGTAGGTACAATGGTGACATAGCTAGCCTGTCGTCGAAAAGATACCTTTACCGAATTCCTTAGTCGCCTCTTATGACTTCCACGGAAAAAATGGAGAGGTGTTATTATAAATCCGACATCACAGGGTAACAGAAATCAATCAAGGTTACAAAACACTGAGTCAATCGCCGCAGGCTACATGTGGTGACCACATAATTTTAAACAAAAAAAACCGGCTTCAAATTAGCAATATTTTGAAAGTATTCTGTTTACTGAATGTAAATTCTTGACTTCATCAACTAATGACCGAAAACGCCGTACACTTCCATATAAAATTTGAAGACTTCCCTCGATTTTTCCAAGATTCCATCATCAGATCCTGGTTTCTTGCCAATGGGACCAATTTCGAGTTATACCCTTTCGATTAAAAAAATAAATTTGAAAATCGGTTCACGGGTCTCCGAGATATCGAGTAACATAAACACAAAAAAAAATTGGGTCGAATTGAGAACCTCCTCCTTTTTTTGAAGTCGGTTAAAAAGTGTAAAAACACGGCAGTCGGCCACATTCAACGACCGATAGCTGTCAAACTGACTAGATGACAGCCATAGAGGACAGAACCTATAGAGTACTAATGTCATTGAATTTGTCCGAAGACGATTCCGCCAAAGCATGGCGGCGTTCTCTGTGCTAATTGGCCGGCCCAAGATCGCGCGTAACGCAATGGCTTTTTCCTCTATGGTTATTGGCTCTTTAGAGTTTCTGTGATAGTTTGTAAGTTGAAATAAACTGACGGTTTGCGAAACTGGGTGGCCGTCATTGTTTCTCTAGTTGGTCTATGATGACAACAACCGGCGAACAGTCTAGTGTCAAAATGATGTTCGATGACCGATGTAATTCGGAACATGTGGCTACCATATCAAGAATTCAGTGTAATTCAAGCTTAATAATAGAAAGATTACAAAGTGATTTTTGACGCTCGTCGGAATATATTACACTCTCATTTACCAGAGTGATATTAAAATCTTTTATGTTCCATGTTTAGGCCTTAACTTAGCTCATTCCGTATGCATTATACTTAACCCTACCGCTGCTCACGTCGTTACGGCGCGCCAAAAAATTCAATTTCCCTCCGGATGTGGGACTAAAGTGTCCACGGATTAAAAATATGCGAGCCAGGCCTCATACCCGGTGCTTTAATGAACAGGCTCGGACCTCTTGATATTTCATGAAAATACATGAATTGGAATTTAATTTTTAATTTGTACATGACAACAATTTCAAATGACAATAGTGATGAGGGTAGTTGTGCGCCGGTATTAGTGTCACGAGCAGTCGCGCAAATAAAACTCAATTAATGACGAGAGTTACTCGTATTTTCTAAAATATTTTGCGAAACGAATTTTTAAAAATAAACAAATAAATTGATGATTTTTAAATTTTGATGTGAACCTCATCGTTTCAACAGAAAATGAAGTCATAAGAAGTATTTTCCAGTAGTGCATCAACAATGAAGTCATTTTAATTAAATCTATCACCTAAAAAGTGAATCGTGAACTTCTAAAGAACGACATTTTCATTCTTAACATTTTATACATATACCGAACGAGCAGACAGATCGTTTGATCCTAATGTGTATTAAATACAGCTCAGGTATTAAACATATTCCAAATCTATTTTAACTTTACTTCATGCGGATCTTTTCCATCCTTATTTAAAAGCAAATTCCTGAGCTTTTCAATACGACACGAAGTTTATCGTTCTTTTCCATTTCTTAGAACATCTGTATAGTATAACTTTGATCTGATAAACATGGACGAATAAGATTAGTACTCGTAATACGGCTACATTTTCATTCACTGCCGTAGCTACAGAAAAAAAAGCATAATTTCCATTGCAAATGGCCTTACAAAACCTGAAAACTGCGAGCGAACCAGTCATTATAGTGTTAAGCGCTCATCGTTAACCGCTTAACTGCGCAGATGGGTCTAATCGGCCCTATAAAAACTAAGCGTAATCCTTGCACCGCGCAATAAGAATAAACACATAAAAAACGCGTTACGCGCCACCGGCGCTCGCGAGCGGCGACGTGAGCCGAATGACGACGAAAACCCAGGGCTGGGACGGTTGTCGATGATTTTGTAAAGTTTCTGTCGGTAAATATTGCACGCAAAATCAGCACTCATGACCGGTAATAATGTAATTTATCGCCAGTTGAAGATCGAGTATTTATTTCGACGCTTTTCTGTAAAATAAAAAGAATATTCTGATAGAATTACTTAATTATCTATATGTGAAGCAGTAACTCTAACAAACAGTCCAAAAATGACATTAAACAAGTACAGTAGATTTGTATAAAATGTAGCCAGACGGTTGAAAGACTTGAATAATCGCCCACTTGAGATGAAACACTTTTCTCTGTGCGTGTGAGCGATTACGTTTAAACGAGTTTCTAAAGATAGTAGCTTGACGACTGACGCCTAAAGATGAATGAAAAAAATTATACGAGATCGCAACATTTGATTGACATGTCAATTTTAGATATAATGTTGGTCAATTGGCTAGCAACCTTTCAGTATTTAATTATTAACGTAACGTAAAATAGTCATGGTTTTGACTATGTAGCTCTGACTTCAAGAATACAGGTGTAATTTATGTATATAAGAGTGTTCGTATCAAAACATCGACCATCTTGCTCCAAACTATGCGAGCCCAAGTGACACTTCACATCACTAGTAGCGTTGGTATTGAAAATAAAAACCGGAATGCTCGCAGATGGCCCGCCGGCTGTTTTCGGTTTTATTAGCCCTTTTGGTTTTAAGGTTGACAGCGATGGGTCGGTCGTGGTTTAGCACGGCGACGTGTGAGGCCTTTTGAGCCACAACAATTGTTTTAGAGGCAGCGGGAGGGTTAACTTTCGCTGCATTGATTGTTTTTACCGAGTGCTAGTCTTGTACTTTTTTTATAACAGGAAAATACAGAGTTTTTTAGTGATTTTTTGTGATAAAATAACAGAACAGTAAAAGAAAATTGAACAATGTTTTAAGGCAGATATGGGGCACATAATAAGAAGCTTAAAAATATGGGTCGTTAAAAAAAACCTACATACATTCATCACTCCTGTGTTTCAAAATGGGGACCGCAGATTGCATGAACTGCTACCTATGTTTGTTGAACTTACACTTCTTAGTCGCTTTTAACATGATTTGAGAATTATATTATTGTGATAATGTTTAAAAAAAAGAGGTAAAATAGTGGTAAAAAAGAGGTAAAATACTCAAACAAAATTTCACAAAAAAAATCTCATCATTCGTTTACCTTGGAACAAACACAACTAAACTCCGAATTAAAACAATAATTTCCGAAACCCAAGCAACAAAGCCCTCAAAATAGATCTGTCATTTAATCGAAATTGAATTTTCCTAACAAAAATCCCTAAGATCGTTTCTCAGAATCTTTTCCACGTGAATAAATAACATCAAAAAGGAATCGTTTCATGTAATAAGACATGAATTTGTTTTCGATTTCTTGACTCGGCCTTGGGTAATCAAGCCTTTAGTCTAGGTCGAACGTCGAAGGACGTTCTGGAATCTCGTGGGTGGATTTAGCCTCTCACGCAAAAAGTGGGTTAAAAGTTTGACAAAAACGTTACTACATGTATCTATGGCATGGGAAGTCACAATTGTCAAAGTTTTTTTTCATTTGGATGCCAGTTTCTTTGAGCAAAATCTGGTATTGAACTATAAAGTTATAATAATAAAATCTTTCAACTCATGTCTTTTTATTATTTTTAGAGTGCTTTACGAATTGGCCAGAGATTATGCTGACTCAAGTATTTCCCTGCGATAACCTATTTTCACATTATACCTCTTGCGACGTCTACCTGAAAAATGGGAAGTCACAATGAATTATGAACCTGACATCACATGAGGCATTGACATTTAAGTCGTATAATTAGTTTTTTTTTCAAGTAACTGGGAATGGGAACTGAGGACACATTATTAATTCTAGTATAACTATTACAAGTAGCAACATCTTTCATTCCTCTCTTAAATAAAGTATGCACTCATAATAACTTTGTAATAAAATAGTCCTGAGTTCTTGCACGCCGCAGCAACTTTTACCGTAGCACCTCTACACGCTACGCCGTAGCAGAGCTACGCGGAGACTTGCTACGTAATTAAATTTTGCTGTTTTAAAAGATCCTTTGAACATTGCTTTGTGAGTAATTTTATTTGAAAATTTAAAGTGAGCGTTTAAAAGTCATAATAATATTATTGCATCAGAAAGTATTAAATCAAGGGAAGACGTTACAAACACAAAATAAATATTAAAATTTTAATGTTGTTGTACACATTCTTAAATGTAACTACTTAAAAAGAAGCCCTAGCTTCTTGACTATATTTATTACTTGTATTGTGTCTGGTTAAAATAAACCTCTCCATTTCTTCCGTGGATGTTGCAAGATGCGACTAAGAAAATAGATGTAGGTAGGATAATATTTTTGGTGACAGGTTAACAACCTGTCAGTATTATACTCTTTTCATCTATGTTAAACCTTAATATGTTATGCGAAATGTGGCCTCGAAACACGTTCTGGCTATGTCACGTTTCGTGTACTCTGCTTGCCCTATAAGGGAATACTCTAAGATCCGCAGTTCCCGTAATCACATTCCCGCCAAAATAACCATAATTTACTGTGACATCTTTTTCCGTATGACCGCGCAAACCAAAACACCATGCACTGCCTTTTGATGCCCACAAAGCCAATCACCCCTCCCACTTTTGCCCACTTTCCCACAATTATTCCACATTCCCGGGGCCTGAGAGGTCCACTTTTGTCCCGGACAAAGGGAAACTACGATAAATCAGCGGTAATGGTTGACCGGGGAAGATTTGAAGATTTTTTTCTTCACGTTTTGCTCAAGCGCTCCTAATGTTCTGGTGATACGAGTGTTCGGTGACAGGCTTTAAAACCAATTGTTAAGATGTATTTCGGTTCTTTAGAACAATTTTGATGACTCTTGAAACAAGATGTTAAGTGTGAAGTTCACCGTTCACACACAATAATTGCAATTTTCCTGTCACCAATTACACATAAATCTTAGGATCAAAATACAACTGTTCGGACTACCTAAAAAAATTGACAATCTAAAAGATGGACATAAAACCTATTATGATGGGAGTAAATTTTTGTTTCTTGGTTAAACCATTTCGATTTTTATTGTGTCTAAGTGGATTATTTAAGCTTCCTTACAGAAGGTATGATTTTTCTACCCTTCATTAAAAAAAAGTCAAATAATGTCTATTTGTTTAAAACAGCAGAGCTCAAAACGTTCCCTTGTCAAAACCATGGCAATTTCACGCTTAGCAGCAACTTTAAGCACAATTTCAGCTTCAGAAACAAATAAAAGTGGTAATCTAGTGACAAGTTACTTTAGCTTGTCACCTAAATCATACCAAAACCTATTTTCTTAGTTCTTACGACATCCACAG
Source organism: Adoxophyes honmai (assembly GCA_005406045.1). NCBI lineage: Eukaryota > Metazoa > Arthropoda > Insecta > Lepidoptera > Tortricidae > Adoxophyes > Adoxophyes honmai. The sequence goes on along the minus strand of BHDV01021870.1, from coordinate 33,395 downwards.
AAGAAATAGAGAGGTGTTATTCTAACCCAACACCACACAGGTATGTATAAACTGTAAAGTTAACACCAAAAATTTTGCAAACTCTAAGGGTCAATTCCCACCAAAAGAGCAGCGCAGCGCGGCGTAGCGCAGCGACCCGCTCCGTGGAATGAGAATTTCAACTTTATTTTCATTACAATAAGACTTACTATCGCATGAGAAACTCTAACGATGCGGGCGCATGCCCGCGTATCCATGGTAATAACAACGCATTCCATAAACGAAGCCGTGCGACTGCGCGAGCCTCCGCAGGAATGCCCGAGGATGCTCGAGCAGTCGCGACGGCCGCTGTCAATACATATGACAATTATGTCAATAATTATGTAAATTCCAGCGACTTCCTACGCATTCCAGCGGCTTCTCGAACAGTCGCAGGAATCGTCGCGCATTCTCCGCGGAGCGGGTCGCTGCGCTACGCCGCGCTGCGCTGCTCTTTTGGTGGGAATTGACCCTAACTCGGAAAAAGTTAGAAACAAATCCAAAATTAAAACAATTGACCACTTTAAACCCCAATCGGCAAACGATCGGATCCTACCCTGCGACCTGATTACAGCCGTCTCGGTAAACAAGCCTATCTTTACGGCCAATAAAACAACTAAATAGTTTTTTATCGCGGCGGTGAGCGTCATTTGTCACCAGAATTAATGGCCAAGTGTGGGGTAAATGTTGACAAATGCATTAGGGTTTTGAGATATGATGGATGTTTTTTAAAATTGGATGGGGAAACAAGAAGGGGATTAGGATATGATGGTTGGGACAGTGTGATATCCGTATTACACGCATAATGTATTGTATTTTGGGTGGGAAATCGATATGAGTTTGGTGTGTTGTGTTTAGTCGGGTTGAGAATAACACCTCTCCGTTTCTTTTGTGGTTGTCGTTAGAGGTGGCAGGAATAGGTAAGGGTATATTTTAGGTGAAAGATAGCAACTTTTCACTATTGTACCTCTAGACTTAGAACAAAAAAATGCGAGAATTGGCTAGGAAAATGTGAAATAGTCAAATGGTTTTGATGATGTAGCGTTTTGTGCGCTCTGACTACTCCATATGGGAATACATTTATGACGTATGTTTGCATGTATGCTGTGCTTAAAGATTATCAAGGATTATACAGGGTACACAGAAAAAAAACATCGTAGGCGTTTGCCGAAACATACGATTGGTGCCTAGTAGACACCTATTCAGCAAATACTGAAAAAAAAACACAATTTACCAAGGATTACCTTAAATTAAAACTCCATCAAGAAGTCCTTCGATAAGGGGACGTATTTTTTCCACAACGTCATCGCTACTTAAACAAAATTACACTCCAGTTAAGGCTTTTACTTACGTACTACAGTTCCTTTTAGGGTTCCGTACCCAAAGGGTAACAACGGGACCCTTTTGCTGAGACTTCGCTGTCCGTCTGTCACCAAACTAACTCAAGAACCGTAAGAGCTAGGCAATTGACATTTTCAGACGTGATGTATTTCTTTTGCCGCTATAACGATAAGTACTAAAATCAAAATAATTATAATAATTAAGGGCCGTATGGGGATATTTTGGCGGTTTTTAGTGGTCACCATTCTGCGAGCTGTATCTTAGAAACCGTGATAGATAGGCAGTTGAAATTTTCACAGATTAGAATGTATTGTGATCGTATTGTCACTACAACGAAAAAATACTAAAAACAAAAAATAACAGTAATAATTAAAGGGGGCTGCCATAGAAAAGTGTCTTTTTTTTCCGAGTCCGACTCGCACATGGCCGGGTCATTTTTTATTTTCATTATTCTTTGGTAGTATAAGGTTTTCAATTATATCCTCTTATTTCGTCATTTATTATGTACTTCCGGTAGAGTCGAGCGTGTTTGACGAGAAGGATGACTGTGAGTGAAGCAAGAGAAGTACCCATGCCAGAATAGGAGCGAAAGGCGCTCTGTGGTCTCTACCTACTCCGCAGGGAATAGGACGTGATGTTTATGTATCTATGTATGTAAATATGATGATTCAATGTATAGTCGCGTGCAAAAAAATATGTAAACGTTTCCTAGTTTCCAAAAGTATGTATCCACAAACGTATCTATACAAATTCACCGTACAAAATGATGTGAATTTGTATACCTAATTATGATGCCTTGTGTGGGTAAATAATTTTTGGAAATTAGGAAACGTTTACATAATATTAATGCACGCGACTGTACGTACACTCAAATCAAGTGAGGCCTGACCCACCGTAGAACCTATTTTAAGTTAACTTCATAGCGACCGTGTGGTGTCGGGATAGAATAACACATCTCCATTTCTTCTGTGGATGTCGTAAGAGGCGACAATGGAAATAGGTTTAAGTACGCTTTAGGCGAACGGCTAGCAACCTGTCACTATTGTACCTCTTCCATCTTTTCAAACCTAAAACTATGCTAGAATAGGCTGCGAAGCGTAATATAGTCATAATAATGGTTTTGTCTATGTCACGTTTCGTGTGCTCTGCCTACCCCATTTGGGAACACAGGCGTGATTGTGTGTATGTATTTATAGTGACATAGCATTGCTCTACAAAGGAGAACCTTAAGTTTATATCACAAGGAACCCTAAACGGAATTTTAGTCGCCACCACTCTGGTGACTTAATTAGTGAGCCATTACAGTAAATGGGACCTCTTATCGGCACATCTAAGTCGATTAGCTCTGATTTTAAATCTAAATAATTACTTTATTTTGTTGCTTTTTTAAGGAAGATAATAATGTAAGTGTTGAATTGGTTGGTTGTAAGCAAAAGTTTAATTTAAATTAAGAAAGAAAATTAATGACTCGGAAATTAGAAAGAAAAAAATAAACTAAAAAAACGGTTTCTCGGGTAAATTTTTGTCAGTAAGAAACACACACATTTTTAACATGCATTCATACGATTTGAAAGAGTGTTAATATTGTCTTACTTAATACTGACTTAATGTATACGAATATTATAGTTGTCAATCAGTCGTGTAGTCAATCAGTCAGCTCTGCTTATGATGAGATTTAAAATTTGGAAAGTATAAATTTAATGTGAATTCTTAAAAATGTCAAACTTAATATTCTAAGTTTCATTGAAATTAAAAAAAGACATAATAAGATAACTGCATTGATTATTCTTGACACAGTTAAGTCTTTATTATATCCCCTCGATCCCCTCGGGGATAAGTTCGCCTTTGTCCATAGAACTGTTATCCTGTATTTTTTTTATACATTTGTTTTATGCTAGCTTTTGCCCGCGGCTCCGCTCGCGTTAAATTCGGGGTATCACAGAAGAGATAGCACACATACCAATTTTATAGCTTTCTACATTGAAAACTTCCACTCCTCACTTTAGGGAAATGGGGGGTTTTGAAGAGACAAAATGTAGCCTACGTCACTCTCCATGCCCTAAACTACCTCTACCTAAAAAATCACGTCAATCCATCGCTCCGTTTAGCCGTGAAAGACGGACAAACAAACAAACACACTTTCACATTTATATATTGGTACGGATGAAGAGTCATACAATACAATATAATGCTAAATACAGACATATTTTCTTAGACATTATGAGACTAAATGTTTCTTTAATTGGCAACATGAAATTCCTTTTTCTGTTACCGTAAACATTACGTCTGTATTTCCATTTATGCTAGGCAGAAGCGAAACATTACACGTGATGGTATTTAGATAAAAATAACTTATGACGTCACTGCCTTTAATGCTACTATTAACTTACTAAAAAAAACGTATCGCAACGCACGTAAACAAGTCTGAAAAGACTACAAAAGGCCTCCCCTACATTACAAGAATGTAATAAGCAATTTAGCTCCAAGCGAAATTAGTTTCAACGAAAATGTTCCATAAAATTAACCTAAATCCCTGAAACCTTGGGACTTAATTAAATAAAAAACCTTGATATTGGTAGGGGGAGATCTCAAAAATTAGCAAACATTCGCGCTCAATTAAGTTGTTATGAAAAAAATTGTTTGCCTAATTTTTTTTGTTCGACTAATTGAAACTCCGATTTACGAGGGTCAAACTGAAAGTTTCGGGAATAGAAAAAAATATCCAGTTAAAATGATCAAAAGTAATTTTATTGCTTTTGAAAGTATTCTCCCTTATATTAAATGTACTTTTACATACGTTCAAACCAGTTTTTGAAGCACTCATTGAACGCTGAAGGTGGGGTCGACAAAATGGCCGTTTTGTACGCCTCCACGGCATCTTCTGGCGCCTGAAACTGCTTACCACGTAACTTATCTTTGATTTTGGGGAATGTGAAAGAGTCATTGGGGCTTAAGTCAGGGTTGTATGGAGGACGGTTCAGTAATTCGAATTTTTCACCGTCTAGATAGTCCTTTGTTAACCGAGCCGTATGGGAGCTGACATTGTCATGGTGAAGGATGATGCGACGATTGAGGTTTTTTTTTCTCAGTTCACCACACACACTCAGCAAACAAATGGTTGCATACCAATCGGCATTGACTGTTCTACGGTCATCAAGAGGAATTGTAGCCACGTGACCCGATTTGGAGACAAAACTAGCCACCATCTTTTTGGCCGTGCTGCGAGAGCGAACCACTTTTGTCGGCTTAATCTCGCCTTCATAGGCCCATACTCGAAATTGGTTTTTAGTTTCAGCCTCATAGGCGTATATCCATGACTCATTATCCAATACAATACTAAAAACTGCATTTGAGCTTCTTCTGTTGATTTTATTTAAAGTTTCGGGGCACTAATCGACACAAGTCGTTTTCGGTTCGTCGAACAACTGATGAGGTATCCACCGGGAAAACAATTTTTGCACGCCTAACTCTTGCTGTAGAATAATTTGTATTTGACTCATTCCAATGCCCAGAGACTCCTGAATTTCCCGATATGTCACATGTCGGTCTTCCGTAATCAGTTGACGCACAACATTGATGTTTTCTTGGGTGACTGCCGATTTTGGTCGACCTTCACGCACATTGTCCATGAGGGAAACACGGCCACGTTGAAATTCCGAAAACCACCTGTATATTGTGGTCATCGAAGGGGCTTCATTATTAAAAGCAGCAATCATCCGGTCTCCACATTATTTTTGTGTTAATCCACTTTTAAAGTCGTAGTAAATCATAGCTCTTAAATTTTCACGTGACAATTCCATGTTGGGCAGCGACTCATCAAGTTCAAAAAACAATTGAAACCGAACCATTGTTTTTTTTTTCTATGTGGCCAGTGTTTTAAGATAAGGAAACTTTGACGATTGTAAAAAGGTATAATACGTGATAAAAAATGTTATTTAAATATTAGTTTCCCGAAACTTTCAGTGCAGCCCTCGTATTTTTTCACTGATCAAGATTAGAGAAAATTGTTTTGGATTGTTTACTATTACGATCCTAGTTTCATTTTAAATTTAATAGAAATTCAGTACTAGTTCGCTGTGTCCCTACTAAATTTCATGAATATGATTACTATTAAATATAAATTAAAGTCTAACGCCAAAACTAAAAAAACTAGAGGAATTTCAAATATTTATAAAGTCTAATTATGTGTGTAAAAATGGTACAGTGGTATAGCATTATCATCAAATGAGTTATGCTTGATACAAAGATCACCTTACCAGTTGGAATTTCAACTATAGCCGACAGATAGTTATTTCAGAACGTACGTTACCTATAGTATTAGAACGTATTCACACCATAGATGACATATTACCAGTACGTAATCTAATCCCCCCAAATCTCCTTCAATTCCCTATATCAAATTCTCAGCTCCTATCGGCTCAAGCAAGGTGTAAGGGGGTTTGCACTCGGTCCGCTGGCAACACTGAGACGAACAAATTGCATCGTGTTGCCAGCACCGCTGAGAAATAAATGGGCCCCATAAATTGAGGGGTTTCTGACCGGATCGGGGATTTACGATTATGCTTTAAGAACGATACCTGCAATTTATTAATGGATAATTATTGGTTGATAATGTTTTTGGTTATCATTTATGACTTCTTTTGTGTTTGTTTTGTGGAGCTCGGTAGAGCTAGCAGTTTGGAATAAATAGAATACATACTTAGGTATAAAGAAGAAGGTGATGAAAATAAAAATAAAAGAAGACGGTTAATGATCTCGCGTAAGCACAGCTTGGATAAATCATCGCAAAACGAACGTAAAATGCCAAAGATCATAATCATCAGACAGCGATTTGGCAAACACGAGTTAAATGTTAGTTACTTTTAATATCTGTTTCAGATTAGTACTCCTAATCTTACGTCAAAAAATGGGATTTTTGTATCTCATTCTAATATAGTACCTGTCTTTGTCATGACGAGTTCAAACTATGCATACAAGCGTGCATTAATTTTTCAAAAAATCTGAAAAATAAAAGCCATTTTCGATCCCACTATTCTAATTCCAAATATACCTTTAAAATTCTAAACTTGCTTAAGTTAACAGCCAATCCTTATGCAAACTAGCTCGCGACGATAGACAGGGAAACTTTCAAATAATTTAAAACACAAACACTGGGCGACTCCTTTGATTGTACTTCCCAATTAGGGTAACCATAAATTTTCTTGGCGCAGGACTTTCCCGGCCGCGCGACATAACACGGCAATATATTTGCCGGAGTAATTTCTATTGTAGCTCCGTGGTTTTGCGGATGTCGGCAAACTAGTGCCAGCGCATTTACACTAAGAGTTAGTAAACGCGGCTTTGGTTATGAAGCGCGATAATCGGAATTTACAGTTGTGTTTGTATTGTGGTGGGCTTTTGGTAGATAGTGTGTTTTTTTAACTTGTGAACAGAGGAGTTATTAAGTTATTATTTCCAATATTAATCACGTACCCATATCTTATAGTAAAGTATCTTAAATTCTTCTTAAAAGTCTGAATTATCTCTAAATTTCATTGCATCGAAATCTATTTAAATATTGAAGCATGTGAAATATGTGATGACTTTATGAATGAACACGAATGAGTAATAGCTCTGTAATCCTTTTTACATGAGATCACTCCATATTACAATTAAGGAGAAGAATTACTGATCATGTTTAAGTATTTAATTTCTAATGAGTATTACGTTTCTAATACGCATTGACTTTAACATTTGACGACGAAAATAAATGTCAATGCCTCGTTTTATTGAAAAAATAATTGTTTCAAAGCTCTTAGTAAGTACTTTCACAAAAGCTACTTTACGACACGATCATGGAAACGAAGTTTCATCAAGTCAAAACAAATCGTCTCGCCAAAACTCAAATAATTGGATACGAAAGCGCGATCAAAGAAAACAGATAGCCCGAGTAGTCCCGAAATCGTGGCAGCAAAACAAAGATGTTTAACTAGTAAATCAGCGTAACCTCAATTAGTTGTCTCGCAAAACTTATAACTGGGTTTATTTAATGCAATGAAAGAGTCATTAGTCACGCCATCTAGCTGTCGTTAGAGGCAACTTTCTTCGCCTTGTTTTTGTTGCCGGCCGTTAGGGCAATCGATAACTTCTGCTCTTGACTCAGACGCGTGAGGTGGAAGTTTGGGACCCTTGTCCTCTTTTTGCGGGCTCTTATGGTGTTCGGAGCGAATTTGCGCACTTGCCGGGCGTTCGGGCGTAATGGAGTTAACTTTGCGGAATAAATACGTTAAATGCTTTATAAAAAATGGATATTGGTTTTTAAAACGTCGTCAACAATATTATGGCGGCAAAGTGATTCCTAATTACTCGTAAACAAGGTTTTTTAACGGTATTTTTGTCCGTGATATTAAAATGAGAAGAAAAGTGTTTGAGGAAAGTTTTTTATTATTGTCTGTTTTAGTTTTGGATGAATAATACAATATTACTTGTTAAAGCTAAGTACAATGAGTTTTTTGAGTTATAACTAATAATACTAGTTCAGTAACGGATTTCTAAGGCAACGTAAAATGTTATTGTGGGATAGGGAAACGCATACCTAACACATTCGTTACCCGTAAAAAAATTCCGACTATATAAATTTAGGTTAACCTTAACCTGAAAGCATCAATTGATTCATTATCTATTCATTTCTGCCTACAACATAAACAGTATAACTGTAGATTGCTAAAAAATGTCCCTTAGACGACACTTTAATTGACTTTAAAATTGGGATGATTATTTTTGTCATTTCTAATACTTTAATTACATTTCTTCTTGATTTAGGTCATTATTTTACTACTAATACCGTTTAAAAACTAAACGTTAAACATTATTAGTATATGCTTAATTATCATGTTTCACGTACTTGTTATTAAACACGTCTAGTCACATTATTTTTAACAAAATTTTACTCATCACGAAACACCAGTCGATTTCTTACATTTAATCCACTTCTTCCTATTGTCCAGTTACAAAATAAATTTTATCTCCCATTTTTCCGTATCATAATAGATCCTTTAACAATAACACACGGCCTCCGAACAAACATTGAAATCCTAGCCAACATAAAAACTACAACCATCAAGCATAATGGTGGCCATAATTTCGCCGGGCCAAGGACAGCACTCGCCCTGCCCGTGGCGCTATAGAAGAACTTCCGACGTTACGGGCCAGTGTCCCGTTTTATAGACGCGTTTAGTGAAAATTATGGTCACAGTAGCGCTGTATTGATTTGTGGGATTATTGTTAGTAAAAGTGTAGTGAAGGAAGTTATTTACTTGCTGTAAAGTGTTTACTGGCCTTTTAAGCAGTGTTATCTGGCTTGTATTTGTTTGTTACTTTTGTGTTTTTACAGTAAAATCCTATTTCAACACTTGCAATGCAATGTTTGATTTTCAAATAGATTTTAATAACATTGGTTTTGTTTTGGACCCCCGTGTAGTGTTAGGTTTTTAATTACACCTCTTCGTTTCTTCCGTGAATATTGTAGGCGCGACCAAAGTTAGCAACTTGTCACTATTAGACCTCTTACACGTGAATATCAATTGGAGGTCAATCAGGAGGACTCTCTGTAGAATATCTCATGTGGCGGTTTTTTTTACCTGATATTTTATGAAAAAATCACATCCTTACTTCCTTACTAATAGATAGATAGATAGATTCATTTATTTCTATTTGAAAATCACATTATACCTAATTAACATGTCAGATACAAGTAATTCACAAACAGATCGTCAAATTGTAAACAGTATGTATCAGAACGAAAGGCCAAGAAAGAAACCTATTAATCTTTAGACCATAAATATGATTGTGGTGAAGGCTTATAGAA
>BHDV01021870.1:460-14318 GCA_005406045.1 Adoxophyes honmai | reverse complement strand
TCAAATTTTATATGGAGATGTACGGCGTTTTCGGTAATTTGTTGATGAAGTCAAGATTTTACATTCAGTAAACAGAATCTTTTAAAATATTGCTAATTTGAAGTCGGTTTTTTTTTATTTAAAATTATTTCAAAACAACCTGCTTCAATTCCTTTGTTGAGTATATGTTTTTCTAAAGGTATGAATGCATTTTTTCTAATTATTGAAATCGATAACATGGTTCCTAAGAATAGATCTTCGTATGTCTTATAGTGTCAGACTACCGTGCTAAAGCATAATAGGTATTTCATTTTAATTCATCCAGTGCCACGTTTAGCAATTTCAGCAGGGTAACCAGATGGTTAAACGTGATATTGCAGTGACTTTGCTAAACGTGGCACTGGATTTTTGAATTCATGTGTTCTGCCTACCCCTCTTGGGAATACAGGCGTGAGAATATTATGTATGTATGTATTTAATTTAAACATTTCACTGTATTTCAGACATTTTATTTCACTTCAAAACAATCACACACGCGCTCTACAAAGGTCAATAACCAAAATGCCTTTAAAAGGTACACGAAGCCAACTAAAATACATTTCCTGCAAAAGTGGTCGGCGTTCGGTGAATCGAATTTTAACGAGAACCGTTATGGCTGTCAATATGGCGGCGATATATTCGCGTCGGCCGTTTAAGCTAATATTCGAGTGATGATTTTGCTAAACGTGGCACATGATTTCTGAATTCATGTGCTCTGCCTACCCCCCTTGGGAACACGGGCGTGAGAATGTGTGTGTGTGTGTGTGTGTGATTTTGTAGAATGATTGCGTTTTTATGGAAGAAAATAATTTGTGCAACACTAGAGTGAAATACTTAGATTGACACACACGTATTTAGGTATATTATATAACGCCTATATCTCCAAATAGAGACAGAGCACAAACGTTACAGAGTAAACTGACTATTTTCACGTACCTATATGGTTTGAGTTTAAGGTTAGGTAAATAAAAAGGTAAACCCTAGGCCAAAAGTATTGAGCTATAAAAATACACAGGGTTCATTTAAATATTTACTTTGATGAAGAATCTAACGAAACTAAACCTTTTTTGTCAAAGCAAGGAACTGTAAACAGTTAAAATAAAAGCTACTAGAAAGAAAAACAGTTGAAAATGTTTGACTTTTGCATAGAAAACTCGCGGATACTCAGTCCTTTTAGCAAAGACTGTGTATAATGATAGGTTACTAGCCTATGGCCAAAAGTGTACCTTTACTTATTTTAGAGAGGTATAATTCCCAACCAACACATAGGAGCACAATATTTTAAGGTCATTAAAGCCACTCGGGACTTTGGTTCAGCTAAAAAAACTTTGCTTATTTGCGACTAAAGAAAGTTCAATAACTGTAGGTCGACAAACTGACTTCGAAAGAAGAAATAAAATTACAAATTTAAATACAACTTTGCATTTCACTTCGTTGGATGTAAAGTTGTGATAAATATCTGACAGTAGCTTTGTACCGTTTTGCTGAGTTACCATTCACGGAGAAATGCTTTTTCTTAGACATTTTTCGGAATGATTACACTATTCGCAAATTCAATATTTAGTCTGTTTCTGATATTACATTAAACCTGAATTACTTACCTAAAAATAAAATGCCATTGCACCCCAACTAAAACATTAAATGAACGAATCATTTTTGTTAATAAAATTTTGTTTACGAAAATACATACATACCTATATAGGTACATACATAACCTCACGCCTGTATTCCCAAGAGGGGGACGCAGAGCACATGAATTCAAAAATCCAGTGCCACGTTTAGCAATTTCAGGGTAACTAAATGGTTAAACGTTATATTGCAATGACAGGTTGCTAGCCCATCGCTCACAATACACTAACCCTTTCCTAGAGTCGACTCTTACGACACCCACGGGAAGAAAGGGGGAGGTCCTATTCGAACCCGGCACCACACGGGGTTTACGAAAATGTGATACAAAATTTGGGTTGACAGAGTTTTTCACGCCACCTTTTAGGACACATAACTTTATCACTAAACCTCTTCTTTCAATAAAGAGATAAAAGACTTTACTTTTCTCACAAACCACAGTCCAAAGTAGTGTTCTATTGATTCGCTCAGCTTCACCATTTCCCTGTGCGCAACAGGACCACTTTTTTATACTTCGTGGTTTTTTCTTTGCCTGAAACCAACTATGTGACTTAGCTCCGATTTCAATTGAACCGTCTAAACCGGTATACGTTGTTAATTGTTTTGTGGTCCATTATTAGCGCATTTTACAGCCACATCCAAATATTTCTCCGTGTAGGTTTAGAAAATTAACAACCTTACCTTTCCTTTTGGATTTTGATTGGATGTTGTAAAGGGCGAATAAGCAAAACACGACAAGGTACGTTATAGGTGATGAGCTACCAACTCGTCGCTATTATAACCTACTAGCTTTTGCCCGCGGCTACGCTCGCGTTAAATTCGGGGTAACACAGAAGAGATCTTGTTAGTCACAGCCCGCATGCCAATTTATAGCTTTTTACGTTGAAAATTGTGGAATCCGACTATTTTTCCTATCGTCATATTTTGGAAAATTCAAACAATTTTTTTATAAATTTTAGTCTATGTGCTATTCTGATGTATAAGCTACATTACTGTAAAGTTTCATTAAAATCCATTCAGTAGGTTTTGCGTTAAAGAGTAACAAACATCCAAACATCAAAACATACTCACAAACTTTCACATTTATAATATTAGTAGGATACCTCTTTTGATTACCGTAAAATCTAATTTAGTGCAAAAGTGCCTACTTACACCAACTACTTAAACACTATCCAAATTAAATACCGGAGTACATAAATAACTTATTTTACACACTTACATAAAATCATGCCTTTATTGCCAAATACGTTAGGCAAATCAAACTAAACTTTGCATAGTCAGAACTAACACCATTCTCTGCGTAACCTATTTGAAAATACAGGCGTGATATCTATATACGTATTCATTCTTCATCAAAAAGAAAAACGAGAATGAAAACATTCCTATTCTTAATAACACGCTTTATAAACATCGCTTTACAGCCCTAACTTTATCGCACGAAATTTTCCTCACATCTGTCCCTCAGTGCAAACGTTTCCTTCATTATTCACACAACAGCGAACTAAAGCCGTATGTTTACGATATACATACGTAATTGTAGCAGTTAATAGTTGGGAACAATACGCGATGAGTCCCGGCGGGGCGGTCCCAACTCCGCCGTAACGTGCATAAAAAGGTCTCGAGTTAATATTAAGTGCACGTGCACTGGATAGTAGACTTAGAGATAAACTACAATTGGATGTACATACATACATACATACAATCACGCCTGTGTTCCCAAACGGGGTAGGCAGAGCACACGGAACGCTACATAGACAAAACGATGACTATTTCACATTTTGATGCCACTTGTAGCATGTTTCTTGTAGGTTTTTAGTTGGCAGGTATAATAGTGACAGGTTGCTAGTCTGTTGTCTAAAATATATCTTAACCTTTAGTCGTCTCTTACGACACCCGCGGAAGAAATGGAGAGGTATTATTCTAAATCCGACACCACACAGCTGTACTCCCAACTCATACGGCCGTAATGTGCAGAAAAAGGTGTCGAATTATTATTAAGTGCACGTGCACTGGATAGTAGTCTTAAACAAGATAAACGACAAATTGAACATAGGTGACGCTAAATTGAATTGACCTAAGTCACACACGTACATTTTGACATCTATGCATCTATTTAATTCAAAGCGAAAATACTAGCGAATTCTTATTGCTAAACTAGATTAAACTAGAATTGACAAATAATGGCTAACAGCATGTGCTCATATCTAATTTATCTTACTAGAGATATCTAAAAAAAAGTAGTCTTCATCAGACACTACACAATGATGTCATTTTATGATAATTATTGTGTAGTGGCGTGATTGTATGTATGTTTGTATGTAAAAATTACAAGTAACAATGTCTAAAAGGTTACACACAGACAACAGACGGTGTTAAGTATCTTCGCATTTATAATGGTAGTAGTTATTTTCTCCTATTTTAAGTATATGCAATTAGAGCTTTTATTGTTGAAGAAAACACGTTCACTTCAAACAGAAGATTACATGTTATAAGAAAAGCGAGAACTCCAAATGGGATGGAGTAATTTAAAGTTTGCCTTTACATGCCAGAACATTTTATTGTCTTGTGCATAATAATGTGCGTACGTATAATGTACATTGCAAAGTACGAAGGGTCATGTTAAAGATGTTCAGTATTATGTACTCGTATTCGTAGCTCGAGGGTAATGATTTTACTTTCTTGAAAGTTATAAATACTTATTACAGAATTTTCAGAGATGATGTAGGTATTTCTGTTGGCGGTATAACAACAGATACTAAAATCAAAATAATAATTATTATTAAGGGGGATTCCTATAGAAAAATAAACATTTTTTTTCCTGTTTTTGATACGTAACCCTTTGTGCGCGAGTCCGACTCCCACTTGGCCGGTTTTTACAAAATAAATCGTTTAGCCTGATCAATGGGTAGTTTTGCCTGGAATGATTTCCGGGAGTTTTGAAAATTGGTAATATTATAGATTTTGAGGTGTTCTATCTGAATTTCTACTTTGCCACCTCGTATCTATGCCGCTAACGCCGCCATATTGGAAAAATGGCGCGTAAAATCAGTTTTTTGACAATATCTCCTGTCTGACTCAATTTACAATAAAACTGTGAAGTACAAAATAAAACTAGAGACAATTTCCTACAATTTATGTCTCAGTGTTTATTTCATAAAGTCAATAGTTTTGGTGTACGAGCGCCACAAAGTGTACTCCAACACTACTCAACGAAAAACTCGGCTTGTCTTTTGTCATTCAATAGAGGTTTCGACAGCCGTATCTTATGGAGTTATAAATATCTAAGGGCTAATTCATTAACTATATGTAAGAAACTATCGCTTTACCGACTTCAGTGCTCGTATAATGAACGAAATAGGTACTTCTATTTTGCTCGCAAAAAAGCGTGAGACGTATGAAATTTTGCGGCGCTTGCGTCTTTTTTGAGCTAAAGTAGAGACCATTTTACCAAAAACGCGTAAGATGTCTGAAATCCTACGGTGCTTACTGTTTTTTCGAGTCGATAAAGTTTGTATAGGATAACAATATTTTCGATATTTTTAATACTTTATCACCGTATAAAAATTCCCTGAACTTCAACAAACATTTAAAAAAAAGAATTGGCCAAATTGGTCCAGGCGTTGTTGAGTTATGCGCTTACCAACACAATTTGCGAAGTGTACTTTGTGGCGCTCGTACGCCAAAACTATGGACTTTATTAAATAAACACTAAGACATAAATTGTAGACAATTGCCTCTTGTTTTATTTTGTAATACACTGTTTTATCGTAAAATTAGTCAGACAGGAGATATTGTCAAAAAACTGCTTTTACGCGCCATTTTTCCAATATGGCAGCGTTAGCGGCAAAGATACGAGGTGGCAAAGTTGAAATTCGAAAAGAGCACATCAAAATCTACAAATTCACCAATTTTCAAAACTCCCGGAAATCTTTCCAGGTAACCCCTTTAATTCGTTTCTATTGACTGGATCACATTGCAAGCGAGTACAGACGCTGTAAGCAGTGCAAACCCATAGTAATGGTAACGAACACGTCCGCGTACGGTTCGGTCTCGCCCCATAATTGACGCAAATGGACCGAAAAGATAACGATCAAAGGACCTTCCACGGTCTCTGCTGCTTCGAGTGAGTTGCTGCCATAAAAAATGGGACGCGAATGTTTCGGAGTTTATATTGGTAGCTGTTTTATTTTCATACATACATATTCTCACGCCTGTATTTCCATGAGGGGTAGGCAGAGCACATGAATTTAAAAACCCAATGAAATGAAATGATTGAAATGAAATGAAATGAAAGCCTATTGCCCACAAATCCCACAATACACTAACCCTTTCCCAGAGTCGACTCTTACGACACCCACGGGAAGAAAGGGAGAGGTGCTATTCTAACCCGGCACCACACGGGTGCCGTTTATATTCAAAGTTACGTAAAATTGTAAAAAAGTGTCAATTTTTAACCTGACGCGCAATATACATTAATTTATTTGTATAGGTTGCTAATTTGTCGTCTAAAGCATACCTCAACCACGAAAGAAATAGCCAGATGTTATTTTAACTCGATACCACATAAACATTTTCTACTGAATATCTTCTGAACTTCTAGTAGTGAAAATAATACTATGATTATGAATGTAGATAATATCAAAGAACCATCAAATAGAACATAAAAAGGACAGAATAGTTTTACTTTAAATTTATGGTTTATTATACAGACAAATAATCATCTTAATGCTTAGTTCACAGACAAATAAATCAAAGAATTTGCATAAAAGAATATTTGGCGTATTGACATCTACATTCGCTTTAAACGTTTTTGTACTTCAAAGGTATCTTGAATTAAATTTACAAGAGAAAAGATTTTTGATAGTAAAAATGGTTGTCAGCTCGGTTGTTTATGCATGAACAAAAAAAATATACTTAGTTATTTAAACAAAACAGATAAAAAAAAACTAAGAAATAACTGTTTTATTTTCGAAACAAAGAATTGAAAGTAAAAAGTAACAATGGTTTTCTACTTTTAATTTTATAAAGATCTGTATGTACCTCTTCACGTTTAAGCTACTAAAGCGATTTACAAAATTTACGAAGTTGAAAGTAATTTTAAAATTGTCACGAAAATTTAGTTCGATACGTTCCTTTGCGACCCCAAGTTCGTATCATTTCAGCGGATTCTCGAGTGTTTACCTTCAATAATAAAATACCAGGTGTTGACTTCTTCCGTACTCGAGATTTCCTTATACCCTGTCTCCTAGCAACAGTGATCTACTTTATCATTCCGCTTTATCACATTCTGTATCCGTAACGTTCCGTTACACGTATATCGACTGAGGTATTGGGTAAAGTAACACCTCTTTTTTTATGGATATTGTAAGAGGCTACTAAAGGAACAGTTAGATGCTTAACCTTCTGCAACTGAGGTGACTTTGCGATAAACATTCTACTGAGGTGTAGTCTGTCAGACGTCATTTTCATTTGTCAAAATCTGTATAAATTTTAAGGAGTACACTATGTTCTTGTTTTATATAATAATCAAAAAACTCATAATTGAATAGAAAACAAAGAAATAAGGGTTCTCAAAAGAATAGATTGTGGTTTTTGGTAATTATTTATGGAGATCAACATTTTTATGACTTTTTCACCTAAGATTGGAAAAATATTAAGAAAAGTCAAAATTAACATAATTTGTAAAAACAAAAAATAATATTTTTCTTAGCACACTATAATAATTCAGTGACATTAAACTCAACGAGATCCCACGGTGTATTTAGGCACAAATCAGTCTCAAAGATGACCCTTATTTCAATAATGTACTTGGCAGTCTTGGCTAATCTGAGGAGAAAATTGCTGACAAATGTGTCTTTTACATGCCCAGCAGCGGTATCTAGTCTGCCTTTATAGCTTGCTAGGACATATACTGCACAAATTTCTCCCAGCAGGCCTTTCGGCCTGAGTTCCGAATACATGGGGGGGGGGGAAATCCTTCGTAAAACTCGCCTAATAGTAAAACGAAGCTCCCTGGGCAGTCAGTCCTCTAGCCAAATTTACCGTCTTTGCTTTATGTCGTCATCTAAAAAAAATATCATTAGGTAACGTCTAAAATACTATGGCAAAAAACTATTTTACTGACGTAACGTATGGCAGACACTATGGATTTAATACGTCATTGGTGAGGTGACGTCTAATAGACTCCAGCGTTTATTGCTGAACTTACGTCTGTGGGACACCAAATGCTCATAACTCCACTCGTCTGCAGCGCACCGCCGCTTGCGCTGCACTCTCGGGTGGCGCGAACCAATAGCGGAAGGTACTGAGCGAGACAGGACTACATCACGTCACATTGCGATCTGGTAACGTTTTTTCGTTTGGCGGTGTCCAACAGACTACCACCTCAGTGGCAGAAGGTTAAGGCTAGACCTGTGATTGACTCTTTTGCGTACAGTATGTGCCCCCACTTAGGTATCCAGGCAATTCGGTGTTTTGAACGCGCACCACTACTAATACAAAGTTTGTCTAACTATTTTTAGCGAAATATTAATATCATGAACTACCTCATTTTGATTTTGCTAAAAATAGTTAGACAAACTTTGTATTAGTAGTGGTGCGCGTTCAAAACACCGAATTGCCTGGATACCTAAGTGGGGGCACATACTGTACAAAACATCGTTAAAAACTCCTGCACTAAATGATATGTAAGCAGAATTTTTTAGAATATTTAGCCTGTTGGTAATACTCTTTTACTGTGTTAACTCTCATTTTTAATTAATGATTATTGATTAGTTATTTCTGTATTTGTAACTACTTAATTGTCATTTTATCCTTGATAAACAAACCTTACCAAATTTTAAGTACTTTGTAGAGTTCCTTCCTTTCAGATAGTCCTGCCTGCATCACCAGTATTCTACTCCCAGATATTATGTCATCCAACTTACACAGTTATACATAATATCAGTTCAATTGGTAGCCTGGAAGATGGCTTTTAACTTGCAAGACTAGATCATAGATAAAACAAAAATCATACATTGCTTTCTATAAGTGAAGGAGACCAAGCTTGTGAAAAGGAAGATGAATTGAATTCAATAAACTAAAATATTCTTAATGCACGCTTGGCTGCGCGGCGACTCAAGATTGACTATAAATTTTGTCAACGCGACGATATTCAGTGTGTCTTGCTTCTTGAATATTTATTTCTGCTACCGATTATTGTGGCCAGTTTGAAATAAAAAGGATAATCTTGGTTTTTAGTGTTCTGTACCCAAAGGATAAAAATGGTACCCTATTACTGAGACTTCGCTGTCTGTCTGTCACCAGGCTGTATCT
Organism: Adoxophyes honmai; assembly: GCA_005406045.1. NCBI lineage: Eukaryota > Metazoa > Arthropoda > Insecta > Lepidoptera > Tortricidae > Adoxophyes > Adoxophyes honmai. The sequence goes on along the minus strand of BHDV01021870.1, from coordinate 5,360 downwards.
CACGAACCGTGACAGCTAGAGAATTGTAATTTTTACTATGTATTTCTGTTGCCGCTATAACAACAAATACTAAAATCAAAATAATCTGCATGTAATGATACGTTATGATATGGGTATAGATACATACAAAACATTGTAGCTTAACCCCTCGTATGCGGGAAAGGAAAAATAATTATACTGCATTCGAGCCTCTTCTGTTTCAATATCTACAAATTATAATATTTTAAACTTTCGCGATTCTCACTCATATTTATATCAAGTGCGGGTAGTTCGAAGGACCCGGGCTGCTTCAGTCAACTCGTGACCACGGTCGCTGTAACGCGGCCGAAACGTCGAGAAGGTAAATAAATTTCGCGATTAAATCTACAAATTATGGTGATTAAAATAAAAATAAAAAAAGATATCCTTAAAATGGAGCAGATCTGCTCCGTAGCATACGAGAGGTTAATCCTAATAAAGCTTTTGCTTTCAGATGTAATGAATATGCAATAAAACAACTAGATTAGAGTGAAATATTCAAACTCACTTAATTTGTCCCGGCGCTATGCAGCTAAACCCAAACGCCAAAGAAACAGTTGCAACGGCTCTTTCAATTAACGAATTTCACCTGCAGAGAAATTGTTTAATGAGAAAACTCTAATGGCGACTTTGAAAGTGATTTTCGTAAACACCGCAAGAACCGGTGACCGACCTCTCTAAAACAAATCGAATCCAATTTAATTGGTAAAGTTGGCGGTTTCACAAGTTTCAGTGAAATTAATGAAAATTTCTCCGTCCTTATAATAAATTAAAGGCCAAATCAAACATGAAAAGGAAGGTTTGGTAATATCGGAGTGTCTGAGCGGCCATTATTGGCCGTTTTCGACGGTATTATAACTTAATTGACTCTGATGATAAGATTGTTTCGAGTTTAAGTGGCTTACTTTTATGGGGTTTGGACACTTTTGGTGATTGGCTAATCTTGTGGTTTACGGACTTGGCTATAGTTTTGTAGATTCATATACCCGACTACTGGTTAAAATATTTATGGTAAATTTTCGGCCAACCTGTAAAATGTATGTAAAACACCTTGTAAATACATATAGCAATTGCAGACCAATTTAAAAGCACAAAGGCGAAGATATCCCTAAGTGGTAGGTAAATTAACGTTTTTGCCTTTAGGTACATTTTAAAAACAATAGTCCACAGGCACATATTTCAAAGAATATTATGTAGATTTTTTGACCTCAAAACATGATACGTATAGGTAAGTGTACTTGACCCCTTACAATTAAAAATAACTTACGCAGCGCACGTCCACAGAAAAATAACCTAAAAATTAACACATTAACGTCCCGCAAGCGACATAAATAAAACCGCGCGACAAAACGTTTTCGCTAAAACAACAGATAAATCTCATTCACACGGCACGATTTAGTTGAAAACAAAAATGGTAAGAATTCTAGAACATTACCGCAGCGGGCCCAGTTCATTATAAAATACCGGAGGAATATTTCACTTAGCAAGCATTTTAAAACATACAAGCAGTATGCGGGTGGCGTGTTACTTTCATATGATGGGATACGGTAACGTGGTAAAGGAATTTTGTAGTGTAGTAAGCGTTATTAATGGAATACGGGCGTTAACAAACGTTTATGATTAAAACTTAGCAGTGGCGATGGTGAAAAGGAAGAGAAACAGATTGAAAGTAAGAAAAATATGCATAAGAAAAGTAAGAAAGAAATGTGACAGGATTGGATTGGTCACATAGAGAAGACAGAATAGATGAAAGAAGATTTTCCAGAGAGATTCATATGGGGAGTGTAAAAGTGTGCGTCAGGATTGGAATGTTTGAAAACGTTTTGTGGCCAAATTGCGGATGTTTTGGTCAGCCAAGGAGCCAATGAGATTGTGTGAAGAAATTAATGAACACGTCGATGTAGCGAAAGAGATATTCAGGATCAGGAAAGAAGTGTGACAGTATTGCATGGTTGTGTGTGAGAATTTAAATTTTATTATCTTGTTACAAATGAGATTAATAATAGTAACAGTCTACTTCCTGTCGCATCTTATTCGCATGAAAAATAAATGATAATTCAGAACCTACGGCACGGGAATAATTAAAGATCTCACTCGTGCAGACCATAAAACCACTTCGGTAGACACCTGTTGTCCAATAAAAATCATCGAATCACGATAACGATTACGATTAAGCGTAACAACAATCGTTAATGAAACAATCGTCAACGATTTCCGATCGAATGCTCCCATTTTAAAACACTTCATTCCCCGAAACCCATCACATTACCGTTAAAACCTTCATTTAAGTTAATTGTATTAACTTCGTATGATTACGAGTACAATGATAGAAAAACCTAATGACGCGTCAGCCATTCTGCTACCTTAAGCGCGGCAAATTTACATCTGCAGTCACTGAACACTGATATTAAACCTGTCACATATGAAAATGTATGAACGTGTGGGTCCAGAGCGTCTGATTGGCGGTACAGATAACTTTGTGGCGGTGTATTGGCAATTCCATTTAACTTTTGGAATCGAGCGCCGGGATTGGCGTAAATTTAAACATACGAATAGTTTGATTGGTTCGCGCGAGTTTGATTTTCCGATACGTTTGGAAATAGGGAGCAATTGACATAGTGTTAATTCCCGGTGATGTAGCGTTTTTATGAACCGTTGCTACTATTCGTACTCTATTTGATTCTCTTTGTGAGTGTTCTATTTTGTTTTTTAGACTAGTTTGGATGCGAAATAATTTCCGATTTTTTTTGAAGTTCTTTTCCTACCTATACATACTAAACATGAAGTTTGCACTTTGTAATTACAATAAAAAAACGTTATTTAGATGAGAGCATCTGCAATTCACGTTTCATAGACACTTTTAGCACATCGTTTGGTTTAAAGTTAGATCAAAAGAAGATATCTCAAAGAAAGTTTTAAAAACCTGAATCTTACGTCTAAAATTGAGTTTTAATCTACATTTTTCGAGCTAATCCATAGCCTTTCATCTAGGAGCCACGGCGGCTGCTGCCTTAAATCAACTCTCCATTTCTTCCGTGGATATCGTAAGAGGCGGCTAAAGAAGGTTTAGATGTGCTATGCGACACGCTAGCAACCTGTCACTATTATACCTTCAATCTTTTATCTAACCTGGAACCTAAAAATAACATAAAATAAGCTTAAAATAGGGTATTGGCTAATTATCATTCCGTGTGTCTACTCTATTTATGATTACCAGCCGTGTGTACGTATAACTTCAAACCATTGTCAATACAGTAATGTATCATCCCTTTATACTCCGTTCCATGCCCGCCACATTTATTGGCTAACTAATACTCATTGTCGGCTTTGGTGTATAATTCTGCCAGTATTGTATAAGATACGTCAGGTCTCCTATTGTTCGCCGGACGAAGCGCCATGGTAAATTTGCCCCAGAACAATTGGAGTTATTAATTATGTATAAATGGGAATTATTGACAGTGAAAGTTGTATAGTCGGTTGCACGTAGGTAGAAAACTGTGTTACTGTCATTGTGAATGAAGTCTGAGTTGGTAGGTCAGTGACAGGTTGCAAGGCTGTCGCCTAAAATCTACCGTAACCTTAGATCCTTAGAAGAGAGGAAATCCTTAGACGTTTTCTTAATTTTTGTGTTGTCTTGGGATAGAAAACACCTTGTTCATTTCTTCCATATATGTCATCGTAAGACGCGAGTAAGGTAATAGCTTTAGGTATGCTTAAAGGCGGGGACTGACTTGTAACATTTGGGTGTAATGTAACATGATACAACACGAGCATTACAACAGTCAGTGCAGCGAGCCGAGCCGCTCGACGCGAGCACCGCGTGCTCCACACGGCTGTCGGTTTTACGCGAATCCCTTTGAGCGTTCGCCGCCGCCGCGCCGTGTAACTGTAATGTAGTGATGTAACACGTTCGCCGCGAACGATACATTACAAGCAAATGTTACAAGTCAGTCGCCGCCTTTAGGCGACAGTCAGCAACTTTTCCATCTGTTTTCAAACCTAAAATTATGCTAGAAGTAGCTGAAAAGCGTGAAATAGTCATAATTACCGTTTCATCCATGTTCCGTTTCGTGCGTTGTGTTTACCCCATTTTAAACATAGGCTTGATTGTATGTTTCCTTAATTTAGTTAAAAAATTAAGAGGTATTATTCTAACTCGGCGCCACAGGATTTTTAGTTGTCTTACCTATCCTAACTTTAACTTTCATTACATCTGTCAAGTTTTCAATTCCCTCCTTGTCGACATAAAACATCCGAGCACAGACACTTCGTTATTTTATTAGCTCACAAAACTAACGCACTATCCCGTTTTATCCTTTCTAGAACAATCTATTACAGCTCATGGTTACTATTGCAGCCGTCGCATCTCTATTTACGAGCAACGCTTCAATTTCATCTACAACTGTAAATCTACCCGAAACTCCACCACCGTACATCTTTTCAACAGCAGCGACTTAAAATCCAATATGCAATACGATCGGAATACATTACCGCCTCAGTAACGCTCCGTAGAATAGACGTTTATGGTTGGACAGAAATGCAAAGTGAAATTTACCCGCCGACGCTGCCAAGTTATGTTTCAATGATATTCAGATCTGTATTTACGCCATTTTCTGATGCTTCCATTTGCATAAGCGATTCTTTCTTTATGATAGTTTTGGCATCGATTCTTTTGATTTGTAGCTACAACACTACGTAGGTATAGAGTTTCAGGTCAAGTTAGAAACATAACCAACATACTTGACAATGAAAAACATAATAGTGACATGCTGCTAGCCTGTCGCCTAAACCATACCTGAACATACAGGGTGAAAATGAAATCCGTAACGAAAAAAATTCCTGATACTCAGAATCACTAACACAATACGATGGTAAAATAAAA
>BHDV01021843.1:69836-83746 GCA_005406045.1 Adoxophyes honmai | reverse complement strand
TGTTAATTCAGTATGTTATACAGTCCATTGAATATCGTAAACAGCCTGTATTCCCAAATGGAGTACGCAGAACATTCAGAAGATACATGGAAAGAAAGACTATATCACGATTCGTTGCCACTTCTAATTTTTTGGGTTTAAAGTTAAAAGGTCCAATAGTGACAGGTTGACAGCCTGTCGCCAAAATATATTTCAATGTATATCCTTTGTCACCTCTTACGAAATCCATAGAAGAAATGGAGAGGTGTTATTCGGTGGAGGTGTCGCATTTCGCTGTGACGTGTTACCCCACCCTGGTACAGTCAAGGAAACTGATACCTGTGCCACTTTGAACCTTTTCACAATGGATTTCATATTGCCTTGATTAGTAGTTAGTATGGTATGTCACAGTGACATTTCTTGTGAAAGGGTCCAAAGTGGCACAGTTATCAAATTCTTTGACTGTACTTTCACCATGGCCATTGCTTTGTACTGACCCCTAGCGCCACCTAACGCCGAATAATAGAACTTCTACGGACGTTATCTACGTCAACTGTCACAGTGTTCTACATCGCGATGGCGGGGGTTTCGTTAATCGATTGCAAATACAACTTGCAAGTTTCTGTCACTTTCTCAGTGGACTTCGATCCCGGATCGAATCCCCCCTAGGAACTCCACTACTTGACGTATTTTTGTCAAAATGACGGCGCCCAGTCTCAGTTCTAGCAGTTCCGTACTAAAAAACCCAGTCAGCCTAAGGGGCAACGCAGACAACAGACTTTTTGTGCGAACTCTTACAATTGTATGCACTGTGCGCCGGACTTATTGCGCGTCGTATGAGTTACTGCATATGATTCCATAGGCTTTATTTTCAGACTAAAAAGTCCGTGGCGGATAGTCTGTCGTCTGTGCAGGGCCTACCTTTAACTTCGCGCTGGCTATATAAGAAGTGTTGGGCAGTATCTCCACGGGTTCCTTGAACATGGCGCGGAAGGTGTCGTCGGTGCCGTCGCAGCAGAAAGTCGTTGTGTTGGAGCCACAAACCTTCTTTGTTGCTAGGTGGATAATCTGGTGAAGAGGGTAAAGGGCTAATCAGGGGGGTTACAATATGTACGGACAGCTGCAGAGAAAAGTAACCCCCCACCCATACAATGTTTCATTACCAGGGGGTTACTTTTCTCTGTAGCTGACTGTACAACAGTACAAAATTTTGTTGATCGCTTGAAGATTGAGGTTTCCATACACATACATACCTACAGATAACTTAAGACAGAACAGGCTAAGACACATCAGCCGGCTTAGCACAACAAGGCGCGAGTAGAGAAGCGCGCGAGAAAGACTATACCTGTCACTGTCTAATTAGAGACGTCAGAAAGTGACGGGTGGTCTATCCCGAGCGCGTGTCGTCTCGCACGAGTTACTGTGCTAAGCTGAGTACATAGAAGAAAAAAGCTACAATATAATTCAACAAACCTGTAAATGTACTTCATACTCCGACGGTCCAAAATAAGATCCGTACAGTCCGAAACCAACCACAAAAATCCTCTGATCCACTGTGAATCTGATTCTATCCGTCGTGCCGCTGTAACCCCAACGGGACTCTCTTTGCGGGAACCTGTTAACCGTCAATTCCTTCCCTGTCATACAACACCTAGGCGTGTCTAGGAAGCCTACATTTGGTTTAGGATTTACGGTAAAATACAGGAACAGTTGGACTATTTCTCTGTCATCGAGCAGTCCGCTCTGGGCCGGGCCCATTGCAAATTCTTCTACAGACATGAGAGGGAATCTGATGGCGTTAAAGGCCCGCCCTAGAGCTGTGCGCTGGTTCGTTGGAGTTACAGGGAGCTGTCTTCGGATGCATTCGGTTTCTGACCAGCGGAGGACTGCTGAGAAGATTTTTGCTTCTCTAATGCGGAGGGTGTCCCTGGAAACGCCATTAAAAGGAATTGAGGACAAATCAGTATTAAAAAAAATCTGTCTACGTCATTATGTAATAGACCGTGACTTTAAGGGTTTCCATACATTTTTAGACACACACATACATGATGCCTACTAAGAATCCACTGTCTTGTAGCCACATCTAGCATAATTTTTAAGTTTTAAGTTACAATAGTGTCAGGTTGCTTGCTTGTCACTTAAAATATACTTTAACCCATTTCTTAGCTGCCTCTTACAACTTCCATGGAAGAAAGAGAGTGGTATAGTGTAATTCTCAACACAACATGCCACTGCACTAAATAAGTTGTGATACTTCTTTATTATGATGATTTACCATAAACAGCATTTCATAAATAAAATTCTTGATTCATATTCTTGGAATTCTTTGAGTTTGTTATGGACTATGCTTATTTTTCACACAAAAGGCTATACATAGATAACTATTCAATAGATATTTAATAGGCTGGCTCATACATGCTTACAGAGACAGGCCATCAAACAATCTACAATCTACAATCTAGATATTCAATAGATACTTTACTCTGTGATCCTTGCATGGCTTTATGTTTGGTGTTCAATAAAGAGCTTTGTATCGTATTCCACATGCTACACTTCTAAAAATTTAATTATTCGCCATGGTAATACAGGCATGCTGTATGATCAATTAATTTAGTAAATACCTTTCCAGAACAGCATTCAAAGTGTCCTGATCAATATCAGTGAAGCCCTCAGCATTCAACGCGTCTGCTGTGTTCTTGTCAATCATCTCGAGACACAATGCGGCCAGCTGTGGCTCATCAAAGAGACGGGCTTGGGTCAAAAGTAGGAAAGCATTGTCCGTACCCAAGTTACTCTTCAGGAAATCCACGCAATGCTCCTCTAAAGCAGCCACAGCATACTTTTTGGCCGTATACAGCGTAGTCATCACACTCTCAGGACCAATCCGCACCTCATCGGAATATAGGAACTTTAGTAGATGTAGAAACGCAGCTGGTTCCACATCGGGCAGCTCAACTTCGTCTGACTTAGTAGCTAGCACTCCATTGAACATGACATCGAACACCGCACTGCCGACAGACAGTACGAATTTATGCGCCGGTATCACCTGCTGATTCGCTTCTTTGCCGACGATAAAATGGACGTCGCAGAGAATTTCATTGTTAAATAAGAAGGAAAGGCGCTCTTTTACGGTAGTTTTGGTTGCTTGCCAGTTGTGTAACCGGCCGCCGATGCTGTTAGAAGGTTGGAGATTTTCGATTGCGGAAGAAGAGGGCATAGGTTCGTTCGTGGAAATATTATCTTCTTCCGGAGCGCTGCTCCCCTGACGCGCCTGCTGGTTCGACGGCAGCATATTCTGAGGCGGCAGCTCATCCCCTCTACCCCCATCTTCCAGCCTCACGTTAAGCAACCTATTGACTATATTATTCTCATTTTTAAACACAGGTGCCATATTAACTTCACTCGACGCACATATCAAACAATAACGCCGGCGAATGGTACGAATTCACGATGTAGCACGTGAATTAGTACACAGACAGTCTGTTACGTGATTATTAGAATAAATTGGTGTCAATTCGAGTTTTAGTGACTATCAGTTTTTGTTTATTTATGTACAGAACATCTCGACATTTTTTTTACTTTTGACGGGTGACTTGACGGGAGAAATGACAGCTTGCTGATGTTGTTGTTTTTTCTATTCTTTCCTTTGGAAAAGGCAAAGGCTAAGAACCATACAGCCAAGTCTTGTGTATTTTTATTTTTGAAGTGACAGCTTGCTGAGCTTGCGTTCCGTTTCCGTTTATTTCTTTCTCATTGCGACTCCGGCTGTTAAAGATTTCTGCCGGGTTATTAAATCTCAAACTGTGCATAAAATGTAAGAAAGTTTTTATTTAAACACACTTCACGATGTCTGCTATAAATTCAAACTGAAATTATAAAGTTACAATATTTAATAAAGTGGGCGCCAAATTCAAAAAACTTTAGTTTCAGCGAAAATAATTTTGTTTGTTTTTGTAATTGTAATTGTAATAATTATGTAGAAAAACATCTCAAACTCCCACCCTATGCCTAAAATTCCATTTTTAATCAATATTACTAATTGTGATTGTGCCTATTCATGTCAAATTATGAGTAAAAACAGTAGCGTTAGATAGGAAAAATAATATGATTTTAAGTAGGTATTAATTATGTCACATTAACGATTGCATTAATTTAAAATGTTTGTGCCGAAAGAAAATTATAATCATTTCTGTGCCTCCTGTGAAAAGTGATACAACTCGACTTGTACCCTTTTGTGTTTTATAGTTTAGAAATAATCAGAAAAAAATTACGAATTTTTTGGTCTAACTCACGTACTTCTAGGTGCTATAGTTTCGGAGATAATTTTGTGAAAAGTGATACAAGTAGCAGCATTTCTGCAAAAAAATCGTGCATATAGATACATATCAAGTCATACCCACTTTTTATAATCATTTTTCAGGCTATTTTTGTGTTTTAAGGTATAAGTGCAGTTAAATTTATTTTCACTATTTATTTTGCGTATTTTTTTGGGTAATATTGATACATCTACAGTTATATCACTTTGGACCAACTTTTCTAAAATAAAAACAGGATTTAACTCAACATGTACCCACCAATCTAAGACCAATTTGATTTATATATTTTGTGATTAGTGATACATCTCGTCATGAATCATTTAGCACAAATTATTTTTGAAATGTTAAAGAATACAAATTGAATCATATCTAAAAGTCAAACTGTTCCCGTAAAATATTTACGCTATTACACAGTTGTGTAAAGTAATACAAGTGCGAGCATAAAGAATGTGGTGGGAGTGCGCGGGGCGAGGTGATTCGGGATCAGGGATGCGTGGGATCGGCTCGGCTCACGGCTTCAGTGTCGCTGCGGCTATGACAAGGTGTGGTCACGTCCAAATTCACTGTAGATCGACGTGTAAGTTGAGAGTTGTATCATTTTGCACGAAATTTCATATATTTAAATGTTTCGCTTAAGTATTGAAATATATTGCTTGACACGAAATACTATTTAGTAAACATGTATTCACAGCCACTGTAGCTCTTTCTTTCTGTATTTTGCATTTTACTTAAAGTATGTATCTACTTATTTGATCATAGGTGTCATCTATCGTTTCAGATACTGTGTCTGTGCTATGATTGGTTTGATTATCTGTCTATCTAAGCTTCTTAACTTAATTAGCTACCAAAAAAGCCAATTACTATCTTATTAGACAAATACTATCAACTATGCCATTATTTACGCTACTACTCTTAGGTAGGCTACTTATACTACTTCATTATCTACTCCTTATTAAAAACTACTATTGTAATTTGATTTTTTATTTAAGTAAGAAAAGTTTTATTGTAACAACATAAAAAAATTAGATCATTTACTACGATAAAGTTGTTCCAAATCGCTGCCAATCGGCAGGGTATCAAGAAAACTGGCAGCATTGCTACATTGAATGATAATGCCAATCTTCTGGGCGAAAAACAAGTCACCCCTACGGGATGAGGCCAGGATACCCACGCAGGTTACATCCCACACCAGGGGCTGCCGTCATGCCGCCGGGCATCTTTCTAACTTCACGTGTCAAACCAGTTTGTTCAAGGACCACCGGCACGCTGACATTCACGAGGACCCAGCGGATGATGTCATTCACTAGCGTTATGTGGGATGTGCCCTGCACTTTTCCGGCAGGATAAGCCGTGGTAACCGAAAGTGTTAACTTGCACACCACATTGGCAGCGATGAGACACAACGAAAACAGTTCCCAAACCAAACGAAGTGAAGTTTCTAACCGGAAAGTGGTATAACTATTTTCTTAAATAACTACAAATGAGTAATAAATTGGATCATGAACTTGAGGGAAAGACTCTAATAGAGATATTTTCCAGGCAGATGTTATGCCTGGAGACCGAAAACCACCGAGATAAAGATAGAAGTTGTGTTTATGTAGTCAATCCTCAAAACTTCGTTTAATTCGGCTATTCGATGAATGTGGCACTGGGACGTTACATCAGCCCGCTTCTTAGACTGAAGGTCGATGAGACATCGCAGTACCGTGGAAGATTGTAAGAGCCAGTTATAAAACTTGAGCCGCGTTAGCTAGCGTTGATGATTCGCCGTGATTGTCGAAGAGCGAGTTGCTCGGATCCGATGTGATTGGCGGAGTGCCTACCTAGAGCTACGTGAGAGCCGTGTAGTAGATTAGACACTATAGACACCAGGCATAGAATTTAGCAACATGCTAGTAGTGTACAGTGCCGTAGTGTGGCTTGCTGTTGAAACTACGTCGTTGTTATTATCTCGGTCAGAGAAGGTTGCGTTTAATGTCCAATGTCGAGAGTTACCGATGTAGTAAAGACTCTAATAGTGAGATCTCTCTCCAGACAGATGTTATGTCAGGAGACGTAAGTCCTCAGAGAGAAAGTTGGAAGGTAATCTACTTAAATTTTCGTCCAAGTATTGTGAAACTTGAAATTTTTATAGGGGTGAAGCCAGCTTGTTTCTTATTCTATTTTATCGAAAAATTATGAGTATAAGATCTCTACTTACCTGTGTTAAGGATTATGACGAATATCTGCATAATATGTGAGTTAATTATCAATTTTAGAGGACTTTCATAAACATTGATTAATTTCCTAGAAACTTGTATTTATTTACACCGTAAATATGAATGTTAGCGAGGGGTACAACTTGATTTGTATCTTTTTGCACTTATTTTCATTGGGCTATTTTTTTGCAAACTGATACAAGTCAGGTAAATTTTACTTGGAACGAGGTACAAAGTCTCAAAATAGATTTGTCAGGGTTTTATGTTTTACTTTAGTTCAAGCAACATTGAGCTGGGAATATTTAATGCTGAGTTACAGCATTTTGCAAGTTCATGTATATCAGTTTACACCAAGAGACATTTTGAGCACTACAGGTGTGCATCAGGATATCACTGAACTTGTATCATCTGACACATAATATTTTATGGCATTAGACATTTCAATAGATACAAGTCGAAGGTTTTTCGCGATTTTCTCCGAACGTATAATGTTTACAAAAAAACCGTAAATACACGTTTATGGAACGAATTTTTATCTATAAATCAAAGTACTTTAGTATATAATAGACCCCTCGGTGCACGAACTAGATTTTTTTAAATCTTGTTTTTGCTCTCCTGTAAAATGACGATTTTAGACTTGTATCACTTTTCACAGGAGGCACAGATTTCGTTCCTTATACCCATAGGGTATACACGGTATAATCTAGGACCTAGATTCTAGGTATTAACCTTGTAGGAAATACTCCAATAAAGAGCTGATCATCTCTCCCCAGGCAGATGTTATGCCTGGGGACCGAAGTCCACAGAGAGGAAGTTCGAAGTTGTATTTATGCAACCGTTCGTCAAAACTTCATAAGCGCGGTGTAGGATCGTATAGTTCGGCTATTCGACGCATGTGGCGCTGGGGCGCTACTACCTAATAATTAGTAATTCAAATAGATATACCTATCTATAATTTTTGAAAATTGTGTCTTTATGATCAACACAAAATGGTTGCGGATGTTTTGTTAGAGGAGAGGACGACTGTATGAAAACTAATAATAAATGTATAGTTATAATTTATATTAGTACCTACTTATTTTATTATGTATGTATACATAAAGAAATCACGACAGGTAGATATTTTTATTTTATCCTTGAATCGCTATTTACTTTAACTCAATACAACACAACCCAAAATTAACTTTCCATTTCCATTACAACCACAAAAGCCTACCTAATTCTAAAATGTTTGTTCGGCATTATTGTGAAACCGTAACGTAGAATTGACTCGATTATTGACAAAACCCAATTAACAAAACGGTCCGAAGTAATTTGGCCGAAGCAATTAAAAATACGCAGCGATACGGTCTCGTGTTAAAAATGTATGGGGTGGCGGGAGGCCACAGTGCGTGCAAACAAAGTCTGGATGACTTGCCACGGAGTGGGAGAAAGAGTTTTACCAGTTACATTGCGGGGTAACAGAGGGAAAGACTTAGAAAAGTACGGTTAGAGGAGTAATGTAAGGCTGTATGGTTGAGTTTCTCGCGCCGTGTACACTGAACATTAGAGATATGCCGCGTGTAGTATTCGCTAGCTCGGATACTGCGTCTCGCTGGCCAGACATCGAGCTACGAAATGCATATTTTAGTGAATCGGGCATTTACGTTTTTTATGGTTTCTGCTTAGGATTTCAATAGTTCGAAAACTCCCGATAAATTTTGCTGTAACTTAACTAGAACCACAGCAAGATAAGTCACTTCCACTTATAGTAGGGAAGCCCAAGAGGGCATTTCGGGATTTGCTACAGCGCGGCAGATTAATATATAGGAGAATAGCTTGTACCTGATTATGTGTTTCCACCAAATATGAGCCTCATATCTATGGCCGCACGTCCAGGTTAAAGGATCAGATTAGTAAAAAAAAGTTGACCATCGGGCATTCTCGAACGCGTTAGATTAAGGTAGGGTGAGTTAATTAGATGCTAAAAAGTGTATATTCCGTTAATCTGACAATTTGAGAGTGACGTAAAAAAGTTAGAGGATTCCGAAGTTGTAAAAAAAGACATCTGGACATTCTCGAGGGTGATATACTTTTATATACTTAAGTATATACTTTTTAATACGTAGGACACGCATACTATCAATATCTGACGCGCTGGAGTAACTCCACATATCGTTTTTTTTTTACATTTTTAAAAGCTTCAATCTGCTCACCCCACCTATGAACAAGTTTTTTTTATACAACATTTTTTTCTTCTTATCATCTAAGCTCCACAACCCAATAGATCTCTACGATGCTCGAGTAACTCCTAAATTAGCTGCCTGGGCTCCCCTACTATTAAAGAAGTTTTCATCGAATGTCATCTTTTGCGATCGTACCGTATCACTTTGTTAAGTGGCAAACTATCGAACGAAAACTATTTTTTCTTCACTCATACTCGAGCAAATCTTATTAATCCCCTAAAAATCGCACTCTTTTAAATTAACACCTGAAGCATGGGGAGCATTTTGTATCTTCCAGGCCTTCTTCTTTCAATCACATTTCACACAGTAAATCTTCTTTCATCCATCCTCTCTACGTGACAAAGACTGAATAAGTAGGGGAAAAGAGGGTAATGGGAGTCAGCGGGCAATGGGAGTCACCCACACCACCACGAAACACTACATGAGACCGACGCGTAAACAGCGTCCTCAGCCCCCGCTACGGCCCCCCGCGCAGCCCCGAATGGCTCGCGCCCATCGGCCCACGCGCCTCTGAGAAACGAACGTTTTTTGTTTTTGCGCTCCGCTGATGTAATTTTACGTAAATGCAAATTAGAAGGTAACTGCCTAAAATCTTGCAGTGTATGCGATTATGACATTTACATTTACTTAGTTAGACGTTTCAAGTTGTCATGTGCAGTTCAGATTAAATCAGTGTATTAAAGTTTTTTTTTATTTTAATTTTTTAGTCATTAGTGTAGTTGTGGGAAATGAGAGTCAGATGACTCCCATTACCCGCAAGTAGTTACCATTACTTACAACTGGTAAAACAATGAGATGTGGTACAGGTGTACCTCGTGTGGACAATGGGTTAACGCGGAGTGCACAGGGTGGGAGTCAGCTATGCGATGTATGCTAGATTTTATTTGACTCCGATTGCCCGCATGGGTGATCACCATTACCCCGATGTCAGTGTAATGAGAGTCAAATCTGTTTTTTTTTTAAACTTTTATAATTTCAAAAGTTGATTGCCAAAGTGACTGAAATTGATCTCTAATGATAGTTTAATAACTAAATTATGTTTACAGGCGGTTGCAATAAATACTTTCTTTTTAATTTTATTTTTATTTGAGTTCTCGCTTAAGTGACCCCCATTACCCTCTTTTACCCTAAGCATATTGTGATATATATTTATCGTCTAGTCTTGCTATATTGATGGAAAATACACTGAATTCATGAACAGATTGTGATCCATCAGTATTTTCATATTGAAGGATCACAATATTTATTAAACGTCTAGCCTTCGCCTAAGGATATTTTTTCAACCCGAATCAATTATGTCTCTACTTTTACATCAGTTCGCTCAATGATACCCAACTTTAGTAAGATAAATCAGTCAGTGACAATGACAAGTGTAGGCTATGATTGTAACTCGACTCGTGCGTGTTGTCGTTCTAACCGAAGCTGAGCTGTTAGGTAGCGTAGGAACACCTAGCGCCATCTATCGTCAAATAGTAGAACTTTTATTACAAGCGTCTCCACTTTATTGGAGTCTTTCCCACAGTAGGTGGTAGGTATGCCCTATCAGTGTTTCTTTTCTTTCATCGCAGTTTTTGTGACATTTTTAGCAACTTTTATGCTTTGTACTTCTATTAAAAATTACTAACTCTTTTCGTCCCAGTGAGAGAACACCGGTGTCCCAAAGTTTTTTTTTAATATTAATGGCCATGATTACCCGCCCTTCTGCCGGTCAAAGTTGATACCTTTTTCATAGAATAAAAAAAAAGTTTGTAAATTTGGGTTCAACGTATTTTTTTTTAAGAAATGCTCATCAACCAATTCTTAGCTCCTTGGGTGCCGTTCGTACGTCATCAGGGGCACGCACGCGCGCAACGGTCGATCAAGCTACAGGTGCCCGGCGCTGGGCTCGGCAGTCGCTTCCCAAGCCCCGAGCTCCCCACCCAACGCGACCAGCCAGGCGACCAAACGCCTGCAAAAAATATTAGCAACATAAAACTTTCGGTGACTTGTTGCGCGCATAAAATTAACAGGCGCTCACTCTGTGCTTATGATTAGTGTTAATGTTGTCTTGTTTCTATACTGTTAAAACGTTGTCTATTTTAAATTTAATGTTTGTAAGTGATTCTGAGATGCGGTTTCTTCGTAAGGATGTTGTTGTGTTGAGATTTTGAAGGACTTGATCGAATTTAAAAATGATTTCTGCGATTAAGTAATAGTAAGTATTGTTTTGATATGTTACAATGAATTTAGGATCGTTACATTCTAAAATTAAAGAGATATGAACGGCGTAAAGTATTCAAGGTTAAACGTTTACGCTGAGCAGAAAGTGATTTACTAATCATCCTATCTAATGAATATGCCTTCAAGTACCTACCTTGTGTATTAAAAACAAGTTTATTCAATGTTTATTTCAAGTAAAGATATATTTTTATTTATTTTAAGTAGTAAGGTACACGTGCATTAAGTTTGATTATGATTAGTGATTACTTACATCATTTATATAAATTTTCGGTTCAACTTTCAGACTTCAAGAAGCCTTTTGGTGAAATAGACATACTTATTATTATTTATTAAAATCAAGGCAGACAAGAGACAGTACTTTCGTTTGTAGCTAGTCCCAAAAATACTTTTTTTTAATAACTAGAAAAATTTAAGTCATAAATCTTTCAGTTTCAAATAGCTTCTGTCATAACTCCATTAAAAATTGTTGTTATGTACAATGTTTGGAGGCGAGAAATTTTCTACATTTAATGTAGAAGTAGGTACCTTCTTTTGATCCTAACTGTACCGACTAAATGAAACCGTGTTTGAAAGAAAAGCTTTCTAAACTTCGCTCGTAAAAAGCTGGAAAAGCCTCGGCAGTCGGAAAGTACTTTGGTTTTATGCTTTCGTTCGATGTTCGGAATTATATTCGGTGCCGGGACGTACTGGCTGGGAATCAACTTAGGTATGCCTTTAGATAGAGTAGACAAGGATACAATAAAGCTCTAAGATTTTCATTTCCAACTCGAGATACAATAATTCTGTTAGTAAACTTAGATTGTACCCATAATAAAGTTATTTTGTGTTTATAATATTAGAATACATAATTATTTAACTGTAATATGACTTTTCATTTTTAAACTAAAAGTTGGGGTGCCACAGGGAACATCATTAGGTAATTAAGTTGATATTGCTGTCATAAACGTCATTTGCAGCAACTGCCAAAGCGTTTGTGATGTAATTAGAATGAGATTAAGAATAAGCATTATCATACATACATACATACATACATAACCGTCACGCCTTATTCCCTGCCTACCCCGCAGGGAATAAGCATTATCATTGCTGTATTTTCGTTTTTTTTTTAGCATCAGTTTCAAACCATGCTCTTCTAATCACGCTGAGAAAGTTTCTGAACGTGGTTGCATTGATAATAGTTATAACGCTAAAGTTATTCGTATTGGGAATTCACAGCCTAGTTTGGGAAATCCTGTAGGCCTACTGTATGTCTAATGCGCTTAAAATCGGCATGAGTTTAACAGAGGAAAACGATCGTGATCCTGAGCGTCTCGGTGAAATGCTTTCGAGTAACAAACTGATTCTCAACTATCTTTTTGCTTACGTCAAACGAGTTAATGGTAAATGATTCGGTCAATAGACTTCAGACATATGGGCATGGGCTTCGATTGTCATGACGTTCCGCGACGCAATTTGTTTAAATTTTAAAGCGATATTGGTTCGGATCAGTAAAATTTAAAGGGATTGTGATTCCAAACGCGTTAGATTAGACGTAACACTCATAGACCTAACAGACTAGCTACTAAGATAGGTATATATTACGTATCAGACGAACATCTCTGAAGCGTTTGAGTTAACCGTTAAAATATAGGTACTGTAGGTCACTACAGTGCTCACCTCAAAGTTCACTAGAGCCACCTATCATCCTGTAGTAGAACTTCTTCCACATACGTCATCAACTGTCAAAGTGTTCTACATCACGCTAAAGAAATTTCGAAGATCGGTTGCATAAATACAACTTCCAACTTTCTCTCTGTGGACTTCTCAGGCATAACATCTCTCTTAAGAGAAATCTCTCTATTGGAGTCTTTCGCAACACCTGAACTTTTTTGTTTGACGTTTGCGTTTTTTTTAATCGGAAAGGCAAAGGAACGAATGTCCGTCATATTCAAAAGCTGCTTATAGACTTGCTGATCTGTGCTAATGAGATGACTGTCAACAGGTGGCAACATGTTGAGCCCCAAGATCCAGCGGTCGATCCGCGTGAACGATGGCCAACTCATCGCGCTGTCGGAGCGCGCGCAGTACGACCATCTGCAGGTAAACTTACATACATACATACATACAATGCCTGTGTTCCCAAATAGGGTAGGCAGAGCACACGATACGCTACACTGAAGCGTGTCACACATTAAGCAGATACGATAAGATATCTGTATCTGAACGGATATCTGTCAATATCGCTCCCTATACAATTCAATGAGCTAACATACTTACAATGCGAAGATAACTTATATTATAGTTTACCGTCAAGTATCTGTTGACACCGACATAATGGAAAGATGGGGTTTATACGCAGATAAAATTTAGTATCTGCTTAGTCTGTGACACGATTTAACCATGATTATTACTATTTCACTCTTTGCAGTCACTTCTAGCATAATTTTAGCTTTTACATAATTATGTACATACAAGCACGCCTGTGTTCCCAAATGGAGTAGGCAGTGCATACGAAACGTGACATAGACAAAACCATGATGATGACTATATCACGCTTTGCAGCCACCTCTAGCAAAGTTTTAGGTTTGCAAAGATGGAAGAGGTAGAATAGTGACAGGTTGCTAGCCTGTCGCCTAAAGCATACCAAAACCTATTTCCTTAGTCGCCTCTTACGACATCCAGAAGAAATGGAGAGGTGTTATTTTATACACACCTTTTTTTGGGTTAGGAAATTTTGAATGACTTGAATGTAGAAGTCAATCTCATTCTATCTTTACAGGCGGGATATCTTCACAAGAGGAGTTCCGACAACACAAAATGGCAACTCCGGTGGTTCGTGCTCTACCAGGTAAGACTTCTCCAGTATTCACTCCTACAAAATCATACATACCTCATCATTAAGACATACACATACCATACCTACAGGACAGACCAACTAGAGAAACAATGATGGCTACGGGCGTAGCCAGGATTTAATTTCGGGGGCGGGTTTG